>JAADVW010001077.1:0-10070 GCA_023335875.1 Elongisporangium prolatum | reverse complement strand
TCGCTTAGCTCAACAAAACTGTGAAACCCCGAGCCTTCTGCGGCTGAGTTCCCTCTCTCCTCGTTCTTTGTCATCGTACCATTTGATCTCAAGCACCGAGCCACCTCCATCTCCAAGTCACTATGGGCCGCAAGAAGAGCATTCCCAACGTCCAGGCCCCCCATCAGCAGCAAGCCAAGCCTGCCACAGAGAAGAAGGCCGAAGCTCCGCCCACCAAGGGCCAGAAGGCCCAGCCTGCCGCTAAGGAAGCCCCAGCTCCGAGTGCGAGCACGAAGGGAGGCAAGAAGGGCGGCAAGAAGTAGCCAGTGGCTTCCGTTTGCTCTTACTTAATCTATTGTCAGTACGAAATCTATCGCAGTCGCACTGAGGCCAATCCACGGAAGAAACGTCCACTTTTGTCGTGCAATTGCAGAAGTGACCAACACTCTCACGGTCTCACTTGCACCCAGGAGCCATTATCGATCCCGCAATGAGTCTACACATGCGAGCGCCCACGTTCGCGCTGGCCACAGATCCGGCCCAGCAGGACCGCGCAGTCGAGATCAAGATCCTGAGCGCCAAGCGGCCTCACATGCGCGCGTTCCACTTCGCGTGGCTCTCGTTCTTCACGGCGTTTCTGGGCTGGTTCGCCATCCCACCGCTGATGCCGACGCTCAAAGCGCAGCTGAGGTTGACGCAGGACCAGGTCTACAACTCCAACATCGTCTCGGTCTCGAGCACGATCTTAGGACGTGCCATCACGGGCCCGCTGTGCGATCGCTATGGCTCGCGCACCGTGCAGACTGCGCTACTGGTCGCCGGCGCGCTGCCAGTGGTATCCGCGGCGTTCGTGACGACCTACACGGGCTTTATGGTCATACGTTTCTTCATCGGACTCATCGGCTGCTGCTTCGTGGCAACAGCCTACTGGACATCGGTCATGTTCGCCTCAAACATCGTGGGCAGCGCCAATGCGATCGCCGCTGGCTGGGGCGACCTTGGTGCTGGAGCAGCGTACCTGATTATGCCGCTGTTGTTCGACCTTGTGACGATCAACGGGAGCGTCTCAGACGACATAGGCTGGCGCATCACTCTCTGCTTGCCAGCTGTGCTCATGCTGCTCGTTGGCGTCTGTCTCTACCGGTTCTCGGACGACTGTCCACAAGGAAACTACTCGGTGCTGCGAACGCAGTCGAACGTCCAGCACAAATGGCTCAAACCAGCAGGCAGCACTAGACTGGGCTTGCTGGCAGTGGGCAGACTCCCCGTGGTCTGGGTCCTGGCGTTCCAGTACGCTTGCAGCTTTGGCATTGAGCTGCAAGTGCACAACGTGCTCAGTCTGTACTATTACCAGGACTTTACTCGAGCCGGCTGCGACCCGAAGACTGATGTCGTTAAGTGCCGCAGTCTGTCGCAGACCAGAGCAAGTCTGATCTCGTCACTCTTTGGTCTCATGTGCGTTTTCTCTCGAGCCGCTGGTGGATACGCATCGGATGTGGCTAACAAGCGATGGCGGATAAAAGGCCGAGTCGCAATCCAGTTCGCATCCTTTGTGGGCCAGGCGCTGTTCCTCTATCTCTACAGTCAGACCAAAACCCTCAGCTGGAGTATTCCGCTGCTCATCTTCTTCGGCTTCTTCGTCCAGGCATGTACAGGCAGCACGTACGCTATTGTTCCGTACGTATCCCCACAATTCACTGGAGTGACTTCTGGTATTGTCGGCGCAGGCGGGAATGTTGGCGCTCTGTGCTGGGGCTTCCTCTTCAAGGGTGTGGGCAGTCGAGCAAAGTCATTTGAGTACTTGAGTGTATTCGTGGCTTTGTCAGCGCTGCTGTCCGCAACAATTCGCGTGGGAAGTGAAACTTGTCCTTGGGAGACTGAGGATGGATCCTACAACAAGAGTCCATCCAACAAATGCGCAGACGACATGTTAGCCACGGAGAAATCTCCGGAGCAAGCACCTCGGTCGCATTATGAACTAGTAGTTCCTTGAGTTCATGTAATTGAGATGTTGTAGAAAATTCATTACACTTAGATATATTTGGCAATAAGCGCCGCAAACAATCAAAATCACAAAGACGATGCTGCATCCAGTGACGCAAAGCCAGCTCATTAGTACGATTATAGTATCAGCAAAATTACGGTCACAAGCAAAGCAAGCACTCGCCACGCGGCTGGTATCAACTGTAGTGTCTACTCGCACTCGTATCACCAGCAAGATCATCTGAGTAGCGACTATAACTCGCCCTCTGACGGAGATAACTTGTGCCCTCGCTTACAGAGCCTAATCCTGTGTGCATGCATACCCACTCCACTGTCCCTGCTCGATACCAGTCCCATACAAATCATACGGGAACCGGTTAAGAATCGGCACAATTAGTTCGTGTGTATAGTTTGCGTGCAACCACTTCGCCACATGCAAATGCTAAAGAGCTCCACAAATAAAGTCTCTGTTCATGTTGCCAAGTGTGTTGCTGATCAGCCATTTCGTAAGCTCCAAGTGACCTCGTGTGATGGCAGCTCCAACTATCAAATCACTTCCCTGTTCAGGGCGATTCGCTTGGATCCACTTGACCAGTTTTAAATTCCCGCTTTCAACAGCTGACTTTAATAATTCGCAATCGCAAACTCCAATATTCTGCTCAAAAAGCCATTGCTGCTTGACATAGAGCATGTTGGTCGCATCCCTCTGATCTGTTCTGATGCAGCCATTGCACTACTTCCAGGCGACCTTGAGCAGCAGCAGTTTTCATAGCACTTCCCGTGCATCATTCGGTTCGATTTTCGTGAAGCCAGACGACGATTCAAGATAACCGTGACCAGCAGCAACATCCATAGCGGCTGTCGTGCATCCTTCAGATCTGTTCTGGTGCAACCATTGGACTATGTCAAGGCGATTGCTTTGCGCAGCATTATCCATTGCAGCAGTAGAGCATTCTATTCCTTTGCTATGCAGCGACTGGATGAGCTCAAAGTGCTTATTCAGTGCAGCCTTCTCAATTGGAGCGGAACCACGAAGTACATCTCCCTGTTGATAAAACCACTTGACCATTTCGAAATGTCCTTCTTCCACGGCAATATCTACCAAGTGCGGAGATTTTTGATGACGCAAGAGCTACACAATTTCGAAGTGGCCTCGTTTAACAGCCCTAACAATGGCTTGGTCAACCCACTTGAACGCACTCTGTGGATCTGCCACTACTCGATCAGTATAAACCTTCTTTAACAACCATTGAAAAGTCTCGACGTGTCCATTTTCAGCTGCCATCTGGACAGACCACACATGGCATTTGCCATTACGAATGCTATCGAGCCACTTGAGAGTTTCCAAATCACCCTTTGTTGCAGCAACAGACTTCGCTAGCACAGTCACTTCGATCTTTTAAAATTGCCTCTTATTACTCCACACCTCTTTCATAAACGCCAACGCCTCAGGTTCTGACCATCGCTCGACCATCTTGTCGAATGAAATCGTAAGCTTAACATTTGGGAAATGATCACGCAGCCACAATACCACCTTGGTTCACGTACCTTTGGCTACATCAACGATCTTTGAAGCCGCTGTCCGTGAAGGCCACATCCGAGTGCTTCAGTCGCTCTCTTGGCTGATTCGAAATCACCAGCCAGAAGTCGCGCTTCGCGATATTCTTTTGGTGCACTCTTGCCAGATTTACTCCGATCTTCATTCAGTTGGGCAGCAAACCATCGTACTACGCCGGCAGATTCGCTTGCGTAGCGCTCTCCATACCACCTCTTGGATTGACTGGCAGTAACTCCATGATCGCAGTAGTCAGATGATCCAGTGCCTTCAGCTCTGGTTGGCAGTGACCAGAGCTGAAGGCACTGGATCATGTGCAGCGACCAAGCACTAGCTCATCTTCAAACGAATGCTTATCACACTCAGTTCTTCCACTCGTCTGCGCTTCGCTTGCATTCGGTCTTGTACTTGTCGAAAAGAAAGAAAAGTGATCTACAATCCAAGATTGATTTGATTTGACTTCAGAATTGTCTTAAACTGTCAAGTTCATAGTTTCTTAACCTGCGACACGTATATATTTATTTGGAGATTAAGCTTCTTACTTGCACAATTCACTAATACTGTTAAGACGCTTTTACACAATTAATGCCGCAAACGATCAGCAGGATCATGTTCAGCAGGATCATGTTTCATATTCATAAAGTCCATCGAAGCCTAGTAATCACTGTAGATCTCCGACAACTTTCGTTTCTTCTTGGCATTCGTAATCTTAGTCGGTTGCGGAGGATATTCTGTTCGTTCACGGAGATTTCGTATGGCTTCATCTGTTTGTATCTTAATCGGATAGTTTGAAATCAGCCATTCGACCGTATCTGCACGGAAAGGGTCGCAGTACATATTTCGCGGAACGCTCATATCCCGTTCATGGGCATATATCGACCTATTTTTGTTGAAATGGGAAGCAATTCAGCTGGATACTTCTCATGCAGCCATTTGACAATGGCCAAATGATTTCGACGTGCAGCCTCCTCCATTTCGTAGCCTCTGATAACTCCAATTCTGTTTGCAATCAACCACCTGAGAATTTTGAGATGTCCACATCGTATAGCATCGTTTATGAGATTACTGTGACCAGATTCAGGGTATATCTTGAAGACCCACTTTAGCATCTCAAGATTACCAAACTGGACAGCTTCAGTCATTATTGAGCAGCATCCTCGTCTCCCGAGATTGTGAAGCCAGTGAGCGACAGGAAAATGACCGTTTCTGACGGCCACACAAAGAGCATGATTCTCAATATCCGTGCATCTGTGTAGGTGTAGCCATTGAATCATCTCCAAATGTCCGTTGGACGCAGCGCCGATCACAGCCTGTTTTGTACACCCTTCTTTTCGATTCTCATGTAACCAAATCACAATATCAAGGTAGCCAAGACTAGCTGCTTTGTCCATAGCTGCCGTTGTACACCCTTCGGATCGGTTTTGGTGAAGCCACTTGATGATATCAAGACGGTTGGTACGTGCAGCATTATCAATTGCAACAGTAGAGCACCGAAACCCTCTAGCATGGAGCCACTGAACTATGTTCAAGTGCCCGCCTAAAGCAGCATTTTCCATACTGTATGCCGAGCATGAAACTCCATTTTCATGTAGCCATTCGATGATATCTAAGCGTCCATTCAATGCTGCATCTGAAAGACGGATCCAATCTGGTTTTATGTCCCCTTTTTCATGAAACCACTTGATCATATCGAAATGTCCATGCAACACAGCCAGGTTTACCGGCTCATAACAGCTCCTATGACGCAAAAGCCTGACAATTTCCAAATGACCTTCCTTTATGGCCTTCCGAAGAACTCCGTCCACCCACTTAAACGTGCGTTTAGGATCTGTCACGATGCGGTCGGAATAAACATTCTCTAATAGCCACTGGAAAGTGTCAACATGACCATTCTCAGCTGCTAATCTCACGGCCCAAACGTGACATGCGCCTTTGTGGATCGTATCCAACCACTTGACAGTTTCCAGATCACCTCGAGTAGCAGCCATGGACTTGGCATACACGCTCACTTCGATCTTCTTGAATTGTTTTCTTCGACTCCACACATCTTTTATAAACCCTAGAGTTTCCGGCCCAGTCCATCGCCCCACTAGTTTGTCAAACGAGACTGTGAGCTTGTCGTTTGGGAAATGCTTCTGCATCCACTCGATCACATGGGGGTTTGTGTTAATAGCACTGGAGATCATGTGCTTGTCTGTCAGCTTTCCCTCAGCCAGAAGCCATTCCAGCAATATTACATGACCTTCGCGCACCGCAGCCTCAAAAATCTTTGCTATGCCACGATCTTTTGCCTCTGGTAGATATGAAAACCAAGCTTGGATTAATTCGACGCTGCCGACCTTCGCCGAATCGAAGACGCCTGCAAGAAAGCGCGCTTCGCGGTACACCAGTGGTGCGCTCTTTCCAGACTCCTTTCTCTCTTCGTGTAACTTTGCAGCGAGCCAGTGCACCAAGGTGGGAAGTTTTGCTTGGGTTGCTCTCTCCATGCTGCCAGCGGAATGTTCCACAATCATGTCTGTGAGTGTTCTTCCCACATGGTCGAGCGCAAGTATTTGGGGCTGCCATCGACTCAGCACCAGCTCCAAGCCCTTGAGTGGAAGTAGGAATTCACTTGGGTCATCTAACGGCTCCGCTCGTCTGCACTTGCTCTGCATGCTGACAATTTATCAGTGAGACGTCTTCATGAAGCTTTTCGTTCGCGCAGCATTCCATGCACTCTGATGACTGGAATTGATTTGAGGTTGCGCGAAAGTAAGAACCGAAAATTATTCGCAACAGTTGTGGGACTTCTGGGTTGTTCCTGTGCACGTGTCGAAGCATATTGAAGTGGGTGGATTCTAAAAGGAAAATATCAGCCTTTAGCTGTGTGAGCGATGGTAAGGAACGGTCATACACTTCCCATGGCTACTGCAAAGCGCCATTCAACGTCGGATTGGAAGTGGATGCTTAACTACTGCAATGGAGGTGTTGAAAAGCGGTCACGCGTGGTCATTTAGAATTTGGAGGTTACTGCAGCCTGACAATAATCTTAAACAGCTGTGGGAATAGGAAATTTGGGATAACGAAACGCCTTAACTTATGATCATGAGTCTCCGAACTCCAGGAAACCCACTATAATTGAGCTACAGATAGCATGCTTGATACACCTTTTCTTTGTTCTTTTGCAGCCATTGAAGCAATACGAAGTGGAGCTCTGTTGGCGCAGCCAAAGCAGCTATATGATAACGCCGAGTAATGCCAACATCGGAAGCCAACCACAAAAACACAGCTAAGTCAATATTAGCCGAAATCCTTGCTTTCTGTGCGGCGCGCGTTCCTCGCATCTCCGGATCCGGAGACTGCCGCACCACACCCAGGCTGACGCACGATCGCGATGGTAAATACAGTACTAACGCCAGCATTTCCGCATGCAGACTTGCTTCTGGACGAGGAGTTCAAGAAAATGGATTGCTTTGCGGTACACTCTTTGTGGAAGATAGACTACAGTGAACTCCTTGTACTTGTAGCCATTCGATCAAATGTAAATGCCCTCCTGCTGCGGTGAGTTCATTCCTCCGATCCACATGTAAATTCGTGCTTATGGTACCACTGAAAAAGTTAGAAGTTCTAACTCGCGCAGCTTTTGTGATTGAAGAAAATCTTGACTGTGAGTTCAATCGTAAAGTCACTAGACCAGCGGCTAGCTTAAGGACGCTGTCATCAACGATATACACTCATTGGAATGCTCTCGTGTGCAGTTGAAGATCTTGATCTCGATCGCTCGGTCGCATCGCTGTAATAGGAAACTCACTGCTGGCGTGAAGTTGACGTACTGAACTTGATATTCAGGAATGGAAATGTACTGAGTCCTGAATATCCATATCTCGGTTCTTGGCTTGTGCCTTTAGTTAGAACGATCTTGCTCTACCGCACAACAGTCGCTCAACCGACGGAGGCTTTTAATTGAAGATTGAAGAATCCGGCTTCAGAATCGGTCCGTTGATGAGCTCAAGTTCGTTTATGGTACTGTTTGTAGATGTGAAGCCTTGATCCGGTACAGCCACGCCTTGGAAATTTGTACCAGTGATGCAACGTTGGTCATCGTTTTAGTATTATTTCTGAGTCTCTAGATGACCAGCAGTTCGGCCTCCGATACTTCTCTAAAAAAGCGTGTGCTGCAATTCCTCTCAATGCCAAACGCTTCGTGCCTTAAAGTGTCTGAAAGTCGGAGCCTCACGGGCAACTCCATCTGCGAGATGGTAGACAATAGTACTACGAGATAGAGAATGATCAAGTTCTGTCTGTAGTCTCGCTAGACACGCAATCCAGGCCATGTTTATTCAGCAATGAAGTTCATAAAGAAGCTTTAGCGCAGTCATCACTTGCCTCCTGGTGCCAATGAGAAATATGAGCTCATGGCCTTTGGCTTCAAGATCTCCTCCAAGACAAAGTCGTCGATGTCTGTAGTATCGGCGTTTTCGCGTTCACGGGAGAGATCAGCTAAGAGATCTGGAGTCCACTGCGACGCGCTGTGGTGAACAACGATGCCTCCTGAGAGCGCAGCAGCCACAGCGACAAACGCGCTTAGATACTCAAAAGACTTGGCCCGATTACCCACACCCTTGAACAAGAAACCCCAAGCCAGAGCTCCAGCGTTTCCTCCGGCGCCGACAATTCCTGACGCGATACCAGTGTTATATGGCGACACGTATGGCACAACTGCATACGTTGTTCCGGTTGAGGCTTGGACAAAGAACCCGAACAATACTAATAGCGGGATGCTTGAGCCAAGGTGTCGACTTTGGCTGTAAAGATACAGGAATAAGGCTTGAAACGCGAAGGCAATGAGCTGGACTACGATGCGTCCTCGGATGTCGAACCAACGACACGCAAGATCGGACGCGTATCCACCAGCAGCACGGGAAAAGATGCACATGAGGCCGAACAAAGACGAGATTAGACTCGCTGTGGTCTGCGTCAACAATCGGCATTTCTGCAGATCAATAGCTGGATCGCAATCGTCCTTCTTGAAGTCTTGGAAGTAGTACAAACTCAGCACGTTGTGTACTTGGAGTTCAATACCAAAGCTGCAGGCATATTGAAAAGCCAGGAGCCACACCACAGGGAGTTTGATCACAGATGCGATGCCTTTCCACGCAATGGCAGTGGGCTTTGTGAGAGCTGCACGAGGCGTGGACTGTTTCTTTAGATCGGCGTAGTTTCCGTATGGACAGTCGTCCGAGAACGAGTAGAGACACACGCCGACGATCACCATGAGTATAGCTGGAAAGCACAGAGTAATACGCCAGCCCATATCGGTGGAGACGTTGTTTTCGAATGTCACGAGATCAAACAAAAGCGGTACGATTAAATAAGCGGCTCCAGCGCCCAGGTTTCCCCAGCCAGCAGCAATGGCGTTGGCGCTGCCCACAACATTGGACGCAAACATGACCGACGTCCAGTACACGGTCGCAATGAACGAGCAACCGATGAGCCCGATGCAGAAACGAACTGCGATAAAGCCCGTGTAGTCCGTCACAAACGCCACAGCTGCAACTGGCAGCGCTCCAAACACCAGAAGCGTGGCCTGCACTGTGCGAGAACCATAGTAATCACACAGCGGACCTGTGACCAATCGGCCTATAATCGTGCTCGAGACCGAGACGATATTGGAGTTATCGATCTGAGCTTGAGACAATTGCAATTGGGCTTTCAGCGTCGGCATCAGCGGTGGAATGGCGAACCAGCCTAGGAACGCCGTGAAGAACGAGACCCACGCGAAGTGGAACGCGCGCATGTGTGGCCGAGAAAAGTTGAGGACCTTGATCTCGACCGCGCGATCGTGCTGCAACGGGTCCGTCGTGAGCGGGAAGGCATTGTACTCGCGGTGCTGCATTGCTAAGAGCTGGCGTATTCCGGAATGAAACAGCTGCAGGACAGAGGCCAGCAGCTTCTGCTGCGCTCTGCATGGAGCTAGCAATCTTGAGCGTTCGTAGAACAGTCTCCCAGCGGATCGAAACGGCAAATGTGGAAGAATATGACCGCTTCAGTGAGCGGCAGACAAGTGCTCGGCCGAAGTTCTGGCCTCACGCGCGACCCTTGAAAAGAATCGCGCAACGTAATAAACACCTTCAGTTTATCGAAATCGAGAGGGTGGTGAACATTGAAGCATGTTCTGAGGAAAAGACGTCGCCATGGGGAATTCCATGGAATTTGAGTCTTCTTGTCTTCGTCAGTCGGCCAAAGAAACCCTTTGAGGTATCGAGAGCCTTCTAGCTCAGAACTCAATGGGACGAATTCATTCGTGGTGTTTGCAAGTGGAAATTTCAAACAAGGAAGAGTGTTCGAGTCTTCAGTTGGGCTATTTCATTAGGTTTTGTTATTAAGATGCATTTACCACAGAAAATTGGGCAGTCAACGTGCATGTCGTTATTTCTTGCCACCCTTCTTGCTGCTCTTGGCGTTCGCAGCGGGAGTTGGGGCCTCCTTGGCGACAGGCTGAGCCTTCTGACCTTTCTGTCCCTTAGTAGGCAGAGCTTCGGCCTTCTTCTCTGGGGCGGGCTTGGCCTGCTGC
>JAADVW010001076.1:0-10070 GCA_023335875.1 Elongisporangium prolatum | reverse complement strand
GCCAAGAGAGTCGCGTGAAGGGTGCTCAAGGGGCGAGCACCAAGGAATCCACGCCAAGGGAGTTGCGTGAAGGCTCGATTACGAGTATTAAGCGTCTCCTGTACGCGCTGAGGGTAGGGATTCACAACCCCTGAAAGAACTCGCCCTCCGATTCCAGCGGATAGAAGTATCTCCGACTGGATCACCCGTGCAGTTTGATCCCAGAGTTGGGAGAGGCACATCAAGCGACAACCTTCAACCCGTCGAGCGACGAACGAAGCCGGTAAAGGCAGCTATTGCTGAGGTCTTTACGCCTGGCGACCCGCAATTCCACTCGATTGGAATAAAATCTGCAGGTGAAATACGACACGCAGGCGATGACTCGTTCACCCG
Source organism: Elongisporangium prolatum (assembly GCA_023335875.1). Lineage (NCBI taxonomy): Eukaryota > Oomycota > Peronosporomycetes > Pythiales > Pythiaceae > Elongisporangium > Elongisporangium prolatum. Next base: position 9,698 of record JAADVW010001076.1, on the reverse strand, counting down.
CTGGTGGATCGAGAACCGCTCGGCTAATGATGCAGCTGCCGCCGCCGCTGGTTCTCTAGTCCAGCCGGGGAGCCTCCACGTCCAGATGTCCCGGATGAAGTAGCCGAGTTCGTCGCCAGCTTGGTGGAGGCCTTAGCAGGCGTCCGAGCAAAGCAGTGCAGCTGAAACTACAGCCCCGATCACTCCAATCACGATCAAATCACGTTGTTCAAGCTCCTCGGCGTCCAGCCCTCGGAAAACGCCGTCCGTGACCACGGTGACCGTGGTCACCTCCACTCCAGCTTCAGTGACCGACCCGTCGCCTGTAATAACCACGGCCCTCTACACGGTGATCACGGACTCCTCCAAGAAGCCTTCTATGACCACGTCCTCCACCATGACACCTGCAATGACCACGGCTTCCTCCACGACGCCCGCGGCGTCCGCTACGACGGTAACGGCGACGACCATTTTGACACTTACGCCACCAGATGTGCATGCTTTGTTTTCGATCCAGTCAAGCGTTTTGGCGTCAAGTCCACTATATGCTACTGTCGCCAGTCCTGTGCGGCAAGTCCAGTGTCCGGATTTTTCGTCAGTACAGCTGGCTCAAGGATCTCCAGGTGGAGAGGGTGGCTTTTACGAGTGTGATACATTATACACTCAATGCGTCGCAGTAGCATTCACAATATATAAATCAATATAGATTGATAGCGCTACTGCGGCGTATCGACGTCAATTCCCTGCTCAATGCCGCTAACACGAGCCAACGAGGTCATCTATCCCCACGTGCGGCATGTTGCCGTTGTAGTGAGACTCGCCAAGATTGTTCTCCAGTACGCGATCGAGAGAGGCCTACTACTCCGCCACACACATACTCCGTTGAGCCTGCACGAGTGATGTTCTGTAATAAACGCCATCGCATGGTTCGACCCGGCTTGCGCGTAAAACGATCCGTAAGATTAGCTTTAAAAAAAGTGCTGCTGCCAGTTCATCTCGATGAAGTGATTTTCTTGGTTTTTGAGGCCGCTAAGGTCGGTGATGAGGATGCAATCCGGTTAGCATTGTGCTGCTGATGAAGTTATTATATAGAGGCAAGCACGCCAGCACATAGCTGCACTGCCAACCGCTTTTCATATAAGAACTGTTGAACTAATGCACTTTGCACGAATAAGAGATACGAAAGCAATCATATCCACAACGTTCTGTAAGAGCACACTTATAGAAGGCAGAGAAGACAAACCTTTTCTAAAGGCTAGTTCAGATGCAGTTCGTTTACTGCGATCAGTATTGTGAGGTCACTCACAGTATCTCGTTGCAGTGAATAAAAAGCATACCGAATTGATCTGGCTGTGGATCTGTGCCCAATTTGCCCTTGAGAGACTTCAAAAGTGCTCAGATCGTTTCTAAAACAATCCAAATCAAAATTTAGCTTACAAACTTCAGTTTCAACACCAAGGTTACAATTACCTTGCTGACTGGACACTCAAGCGCATTTGAAAGCTCGTCCCTGTATCTGGTCGAGTTAAAAATGACTGCAAACGAGCGGCAATTACGCTTGCGTACAACTAGGTGGTTTCTTTTGTCCACTAACTCGGAAGCCTTGGCCAGCGACTCCACAAGGCGCGGTCCACTTGCGTAAAACCACACTCTTTGTTTCCGTTCATCACAGCCAATCTGATTATCATGGGCAGCGTATTGTTCAAAACAACTCCTGCGGATACATTTTCAGTAGAAATTGCACACTGCTTTTGAGATTCAAGTTGAGATTCGATTGGATTTGGCTAGGCAGAATCTCTGCGACAGAAGACGGGTCAATGTGTCATCTACTCTAATTTTGCGGCCAAACACTGAGAAACAAACCAATTTGCATACTTGGTTTCACCCATGAGACGCCACCAATCGGCACAAAGTTTAGATGCAGCCCAGAATCGCTCACTTGAGCGGCTCGTATGCAACAAATCAAGATGCATCTTTACTACGTCGCCGTAAACTAGGTAATTATGAAGCAGATTGCTGTGACGAAACGCGTTTGCAATCAAGTGCGGCCAACACGTCAACAGCTTCACGTTGGGTCAATAGAGGAAAATGCATTTGCGATCGCGTCAGCGTGGTCCAGACATGCATAAGTCAGCTCTAAGTCGACTCCAAAAATTACATTTGCATATTGTTTGGTAACCAAACATTGTTTTGTATGCGATCTCACATTCGTATCTCACAAACATATACGTAAATGACACAAACCGATGGGTTACGGCTCTGTCAGTCTCACGAGGCACGCATGTACCAAAATCTACCAAGGCCTAGAGTCCATGTATATCCCTCTGCAACTCCAGATACTCCAGTGTTTCCTTGGTCACGCACGACCGTTAGGATATTGCGAAATAGAACGCGTAAAGTTCACAATGATGCTAAAATGTTGCTCTGTGACCCCTTGTTTGTCGATAAATTGATTAGTAAAGATATCCAAAATCAGCAAATCTTTCCAATAATTTGGAGCCAAATCTGCCACGAGCACATCGATATTGTCATTTGGATCTTTAAAAAATCCTCAAGTGTCTGGCACATCAAAGGTGAGCACCATGTCAACTATTCAGCAAGACTATTAATGTCCAATCCACCTGCATACAAACAGTGAGCGCATACTTCCTCCGTCCAGAAATATAAGGCGCTTCCATACATAAGGCTGTCCAGAAATATAGGGCGGAATCAGCACTGACTCAGAAATCGAATGTGTTCGCTCAAGTACGAGAATGAAAGGGCATCACAAGCGCCTCGACTCCAAATGTCGCCGCCATTTCCAGGTCTTCTAGAGCACGAGAGCAGACCGCACCAAGTGAATAGGGTGCCTGTATGCATACGACAACTCACGTAAAGTTTGTGCATTCTTTGGCGTAGCGTTGGCCGCGCAATCGAGGCGAAAGCATCCAGCGGATATATTCCCACTCTTCCAAGTTGCTCATTGCCAATGAGCAAATGCCGTCTACAACGGACGCACATGAAGTCAGGCTAAAAATAGGCTCTCCTCTGCACATACGTAAAGAATCCCTATTTATGGTATTGGTGGCAAAAGTCAGACGGTCGTATCGTAAAACTAAACGACATCCCAGCATGCCCAGCCCGCAGTACAAGTTGAGCATGTTCATCATGATGAATGACGCCAACAGCAGCTTCCAGTACAAGTCGTGTGTGCGTGATGATGAACGGCGACAGTAGCAGCATGCCAGCTGATTGTTGTTTTTGTGTTTTTCAAGTCTGCACGGTCTGCACGTGTGATTCTGGTCTGGCGTCCTAATGTTCGTCTACGGTATGTCGGTAATGCAATTCATCTACTTTGAATGCGGGGTGCACCATTCTTGGAAATCGTCACATGGATGCAAACTTATGGTTCAATGTTTTCTGAGCTAATATGAATGGGTACTCTTTGCAAGATGATCAATAATCGTGCGTTCTTTCTGATGGCTACTTGATGTGCATACGTTCCTCATATCAGACAGGAAGAAGGATTTCGCCGATTAATTGTGTCGGCCACATGCTCACTGTGAGTACTGCTTTTAACCGCATGAGCAAATCTGGCTCGAAGTGACGTCGCTTTCTGAGTGGGCTTCTTACCATCAATTGCATGGAGGAATTCAATCGACGTTCGAGCTCGTTTGCAGTTGGGAATATTGTGGATCTCCATTCCCCATTCTGAGACAAAGCCTGATCGCTCGGCATTGGCGGTATTGTCACAGGAACGCAGCAATTATCAAAATGCATATTGTACTGCACATTCCACTGCGGTTGGTTTGCTCTTTTTTGGTCGCTCGCTTCATCAGTCATGAGTGATGAATGTACCAGTAATAAACCAAAGCAACAATGGATGTTTTGTTGTACATCAAGAGCACATCGCGAGTCACTCGTGGTGGTGGAGTGGGCATTGGCTGGTCGACTTTTTCGGTCAGACGTGATACCAGATTCATTTTAAGAGCATCCACAGTGTGTTGCAATAGATCGATATTTTGCTCGAGCTTTCTGGAATGGTCTCAAGACAAATCAGTGCATCGACTACTTCCAACTTCATTTGTACACAGTGAAGCAACAAGACGACCTGCTTTCAACACGAAGTCGACATCACATCCCTTCATTGAGCATGCAGCCATAATTTGATCAATGTACGCACTAGGAGCACCAGCTGCCTTATTTCTCTTTTCCTCGAAATTCAGCAGGATGTTCGCAAAGAGTAGATTGCATACGGTGTCACTGACATGTATTGGCTGCCATACTTCCATTCAATCCACATGCCGGTAGGAAAATACGTACTTGGAAGTGTTGCAGCAAAATCTGGCTTTCGGCTGGCAGCGCTGATTCCAGCATTCGCAAACAAGAGCTAGTAACGATAACTTCAGGCTCATGGCCTACAAGCTGTTTTGCGACCTTTTCATCATCCTGAAGTGTATTTCCTACGTACGCAGAAGCGTTGCGAAGTAAATCCATAGACCATTGGTCTCCTGTGCACGTCTATTGAATTATATTTTGTGTGACGAGTTTACATATTGAGCTGATCCTCGCCGAATAGAATGAGACTGCAAATCGATGGTCAATCGAACCCTCCCAAGCGTAAGTGGAACTCATGGCTTAATTTAAGCAACCATGAGTTTGTAAACTCCGAGGCAGACGGACTTTTTCTTGATTTCGCATTGTTGTGCTTCTTTGATTCTAGATCATCTGATTCAGCAAGTTGAACTTTCCCATCGATCGATCCTTCCTTGCAGGCATCTGCTTGGCTCATGGCTTCTCCGCTAATCATTCAGGCTTCACATCGTGTAAAGTGGGCAGATTAAAAACCAGCGGAGACGGCTGATCTCAGGTAATAGTTACGGTCGCAACTGATTGTAGAGGGCACAAATACCGTTTTTGCGGCATGGTGGTGCAAACTGATTCCTTGTAAAGCCGAACACTTCAAGCGACCGAAGGTCACAAAGAGTTTCCTTCCTGAAGTCACTGTTATTTCCTGGCTTCTCAACCAGTAACAATCGATCACTCTCCCTAGCATGTGTCACTGTGCTGCAAGCATTGCACCGACGTGTAATTGTTCCCAATCTCCTTTTTGAAGAGATGCTTGAGCCGCGTCACCATATCATCGAATGTTGCGGCTGGGGCTTGTTGCTGGTCGATAAAAAGACACATACTACGCTCCTTAAACTTACTTGTCATACGGGCGCGAATTGGCTTGTTCAAGTCATCTTGCTGCCGTACGTTTCCATGAGGAACATTTTAACTTGAGAAAGATAGTTATCTGCAGTTCCTGTTGATAATGCATTTTGCGCCGTTCTTCGCTTTCTTGCTCTCATATTCAAACAAAAACGCAGAGAGATCGCCCAGAAATGTGAACGGGGAGGGAGAAGGAATCGGCAACCCAGACATTTGAGTACACACCATAGCAGACCGTATCGCCGTTATTTTGCTTGGACTCAACCCTATTCCAGGAACGCATTCCACACTACGAGGACGGCACGTTCCTGCCCAACCGTGTCTGCACGTTTTGGGAGACCTACAGATCGTTGTTGTTCTTTCATTTCCGCAGAAAATGGCTGCGCGTTTTGGGAGACCCACAGATCGCTGTCGTTTTTCATTTTTCAAAGAAAATGGCTGTATGTGAGAGGGGGGGCTCTGTTCCAAACAGTCCCTCAAACACGGCTTGCACGCTTGTGCGTCTTGAGGAAGCGTCCCGACTTGGAGGGAAGGAGTCTTGGATGCTAGAAGGTAAATTTGCAACTGAATTAAAAAGCTGTTATGGTTCCTGTCGCTACTCCTAATTACCTCAACGGCTCCTAGAGGTTTATGGCTAAAACCTACATGTGCAGATATAAACCTACTCAAGTGATATATATAACCTTGGGTACTCTGAGGTTCAACCCATAGACCTTGAACTTGAAGTCTCGTGGAAAGTTCCCCGCGATGTGATTGGCTTTGCGCCACTCACATGAATCTGGCTGTTCGTGTCGGCCGCGTCACCAGTCCAGTTCCCAAAGAACAGGAACCATCATTCCGCACAAGTTGTGACCAGTGGTGATTATTCCATAGTGCACCCACTGTCTGTGCCGGAATGGTCAGTGACATCATCCAATGACGTCCCAGTGCTCATGAATACCGGCTGTATTACCGGTATACTACCGGTAATGGTCAACTGTGGGATGATGTGTACCACACACATCTGCCTCCATGTAATGGCCCTCATGGCCATTACACCGTATCCGCACTAAAGAGGAAGAGTTACATTATAACAGAGATTTTGTATGAATGGGCGCATCCTGTCGTTTTGCGGAAATTTGTGAAGTCGCATCATATAGTTGGTCATAGCTCAATCAGCATCGTTTTGATTGGATATTAATATGTGGGCGAAAAACCCAGTTAATTAAGCTCAACTATTGGTCGAATCAAACGAATTGTCTTTTTTCAATAGGCTAAATCATGATTTTCTGTGATTGGCTGCAGTTGGTCGTTCTCCGGAATGCATTTTGTGACTTTCCCAGGACTACAGGGAGCAGAGTGTACGGGCTTTTCGGCTGGAGCAACCCGAATATTATTACTCTGCAGCTGCTTCTCCCGTTCGGCAATCTTCTGTTTCATTTCTTCAATCGCGGCACCAATCTTTAATCCATTCGCCTTGGGCACTGGATCAGAGACCGATGTCGTTTTTACGTAGTCTTCTGGAGATAACTGAGTCACAAGCTACTGGGAAGCTGCCGTAAGCGGTCGAAATTCAGTTCCAATCGACACGGTCGAAGCTGAGGCTTCGCCTGTTGACAGAGATTCTGCCCTGCTACTTCCTGCTACGCTGTCGCTACCACTGAGGGATCCTGATACAGAAACAGTCGCGAGGTTCTTCGTCTCCGATGACAACGGAGAAACTTGCGGTAATTCCGTCGTCTTGATCGCGTGTCGTGAGCCCACAATCACAGCAGGATCATCTTTCGCTTGCGTTGCTGAATCGTCTTGTAAACCCTTATCAGCCACGTTAGTCGCAGTCTCTGCGCTGCTTAATTGGGGGCGGTTCTTCATAGATTTTAAAATCGCAGCACGGAGTTGGTCAATGTCAGGCTCCTCTTCTTGCGACAGAGAATCCACGTTAATGCTTGAATCAGCAGGAGGGTTCGTAGCCACTGTCGACTCAGCTGACTGGCTCAACGTCTTTTCTGTTTTCTTCGTAAACGCGGAACTATCTATGACCTAACCATAAACTAAAATTAGGATTCCGCATTCCTGTAGACAACTAAAATGTCGATTTCACAGGAATGTCATTTCGAATGAACATTTAACCAAAAGCGCGTTATGGGCGAACACGGCCTTACTTTCTATCCGTTTTCCGTGGTCTCATTTACGATGCTATGATCCCTGTAACAGATTTGGGAGGCACCCTTTTTTCCGGGTGCCCCATATTTCGAACTTTTCGGTACAGTAGTTGTATCGTGGCTGGTTCGGACTGGGTCTGACCCGGCGGCTGATACAAAATCAGACCTGAGAGACCTGATTCGAATACATTTGAAGAGATAAACGTATGTGTGACCCCAGTCGTTTTTCTTTAAATAATCGACGCAGTGCAAGAGACACGTGAGTCTGCGTCGGTTTGACGGCAAAAAAGGTCCAAAAGCGACAGGGCACCCACGCCGGAATTATAATAAGAAACGTCGGGTCGCTTAAAGAAAGAAAATAGTCGTTCACTTTTGATTATTATCATGCTCGAGCACGCGTAGACGAAGGGTTACGTCGTCTTGCAGGACGCTATTGGGCCCGGTTACGCCGCCGGTATCCTTGCCCTTGACATCGACGATGCCATCGACCTGGACGACAACCCACAAGGGTGAAGATGCGTCTTTCTGGGCCCAAGGCCCATGTAGGTGATAATGGAGAGCTCCTTCTCTACGATGATCTACGGTTCCAGCGCCCGCTACCACCGACAATCATTGATGACGTGGATAAGGCGCTGGGTTACAAGTGGAAGTGGTTCTTTCCCAACCATGTCGCCTCCAACTGGATGGTGCTGAAACCTCTGCCTGGTTGCGCGCGTCAGGCGATGCACACCGACTTCAAGCCGACATCCGAGATTCTGATGCTCGACTGCGCGCATGTGCCGGCCAGCCTTATTCGTGCGCTTGAATGGCACCATCATCTACTCGTTTGGCTGGAACTATCTTGTCGGTGACGAGGACGACGTGGAGGAAATTCAATTCACCCTGAGGATATGGTCCTTTTCCGGGGTGACTTAATCCACGCAGGCGCCGCCTACGACAAGCGCAACCCCCGCGTGCACTGCTACCTGAGTAACCCCATCGATCCCGCCATAGCGGTCGAAGAAAATACTTTCATCGCGCGAGTGCTGGGTGAGCAAATGCCCAGCATCAAGACAGCGTCGACAACCGCCATTGCCAGCTCCATTACTGCAACTACGTGTCTAGGGGTGTCAACCCAGTCGAGAACCTGAAACGCCATGTGGTGCACACGCACCGCGGTAGAGTTAACAAGGAGCACAAATCTAACGACGACTAAGTCTTAAAAACGACAAAAGATCCAACAGGCGTTGTGTCGAAGAGCAGCACCATATTCAATACGTCCGAATTGATTTATCTTGCCCTTGTTCATGATAAGTACTCGCGAAAAACATGGCTGGGGTCCTTCGTCGCTTCGCTCCAGAGATAGCATGTCTGGAAGCTCCATGAAAGCGTTTTGATTTCTCGCTTGTCAATAGCACGCGACCGAGCAAGAAGTCGACGCGATCCCGTAGCGCAACGCCCGTTACTTGCTTCATCCAGTGCTCACTTAACAATCGCATATCAGGAAGATTGTAGCCGTCGAGTACATTGCCACCCCCCGATTAACAAACTGCTCCTTCTTCCTCTTGGCTCCACCACTTCGTAACTCTTCGAAGAAAACTCTAAGAGCCCTACGTCGTGGGTGCGGGTGGGGATTGCTTCCTAGCGATTGATGAACTTTGTAAATGTCAATCACGGCTGTTGCATACGCTTGAATGCCTTCTTTGCTCAAAGGAACTGCCGTGCCGTCTGTGTTCCGCTTTCGCTGGTTGCCCCGTGGAACGATATAGCTCTTAAGGAACATCACCAACTTTTCTCAGTAACAAAAAAAAAATCTTTGACGTTCTCGCGTGCGTGCACCAGTCAAAAATCTCTCCCTGTTTGGCGCCGTATTGCTTAATGGTGTTGTCGGGTCTGCTTGCAGCACGATCGGCTATGGCATCATTGACCGAAGCTTGCAGATTTGACTGGATCTTGGCGCTCGTAAAGGCGTTCTGCTGCATTTCTCATATGTACAACGTTAATCATTGCGGAATTCATTCCAAGTACAACGGCTCTACTTACCATTCAGTGCTGGCAGCGTTGGATGAGCAGCCACGTGTGCTCGGTCCTGATCTTTTTACGCAATGAGCATCCCCGAATCTTTCCACCGAGTGACGTTTTTTCATTGTTCAAGGTCTGTCGTTTTTTTAATGGGTTTATTGCAGAAGGTGATACATATTGATATTATTCGCAAGAGGTGATACAAAGGGTGTTTTATACAGAATCTATGTAAATTACCTTGTCATGTATAAGTGGCACACTGTACCAGTCGACGGCAGGGGATTCGATGCTGCTTCCAAGTCAGGCGAGAGCACGTGGCTTGCTTCGTATCCACGCGGCGTTGCTTGAGTGGACTGTTGATGCGTGAGACAAACGCCACACTAT
>JAADVW010001075.1:0-10077 GCA_023335875.1 Elongisporangium prolatum | reverse complement strand
ACGCGGGTTTTCAGCACAGACAGCGCTGCCAAGAGCGATGATAAGATATTCAGGAGCAAACTTGGTTGCAGCATTTGCTGCCTCGATCGCCATTCATCTGCCGAAAGAAACCATCCATGATACCCACAAGACCGTCTCGCACGGCGCCTGTCATCACGCATGAGCCCCACGACGTGAAACTCGATGGGATCTGGCCCTTGATCTGTCATTTAATACCATATCAGCTTTTGCATGACGCATCGGCCTCGCCTTTGAAGACGTTAAACCCCCTCACAGCCCTTCAAGTATGACGTTCGTTCTAGATAAAGCTGGAGAGCACTGAGGTTCCACCGTCGGCGACGAAACCGCCCGAGGGAATAACAATGCGACTCGTCCCGGAGGCGGGAAACTCACAAAACTGGAGAAGAAGATCTACAGTGACAAGCCAAAGACATTGATGGCGATCGAGTCTGACGAGCTGACCAAGTTGGTGGAGCCGATCGAATGGTTTGTTGACTCAGATGCCAGCTCGCATATTTGCCGCGATCGCAGACTATTCGGAACCTACAAATTGCATACGAGTATGGTAGAAAGAGGTACGACGGTACAAAACATCATCGGGATTGAAATCGTCCGGCTGTGCTTAATCGACAACAGCGGCAGCGAGCAGGTGTTGTATCTCAACAACGTGTACTGCGTGCCTGAGTTGAAAGACAACCTTCGAATGCTCCAAACCCGACGACTTAAATATCCATTTTGACGCACGTGAATACCAAATCACTCTCAAGGACCAGAACTATACCGCGGCGGCATCAGCGTTGAATTGATTGTGTCTGTACGTGCTCCCTACCCTAAGTAATGAGATTGCTTTGATGTGACAAAGACCGTGATTACTAATGCAATGAATCTGTAGCATAGGTGCCTAGGGCATTCAGAAAGGACGGCGATGAAGACGCTTTACGAAGGTTATTTCGGAAAAGGAAATCACTTCCTAAGTTTTTAAATCAATAGAATTATGTGTTAGTCTTGCATCTTCGCCGAACTTTCCCGACTCCCTTTCTCAAGAAGGTGACTAGGACCGCTAGTCTGACTGGGGAGGTGGCACACAGTGACATGGGTGTCCTGCCTGTGCCATCATACCAGGGGTTCCGTTGCTTCGTTCGTGGATGAGTACACCTGGTACATCTACACAAGACAAAGTCCGAAGCATTTGAGGACTTTCGATCAGGAACCAAAGACCGATTCAAGTGGTTCTACTATAACCACCAAATGATAACGATGAGCACGAATAGCTTCAATCCGACAACGCGAAGGTGTACCAGAAATTCGGTGAGCTGATCAAATTTAAGTACGGCCCCGCATGCGATTCATCCAGGTGTACGCGTCTCAAGACAATGGAATCGCCAAGAGGCGAACGTGAATAATTTTGGAAAAGGTCCGTGACATGCTGTACGGTGGGCATCACCCAGTCGTTCTCTGGTGAGAAGCCGTGATGACAGCCACTTATGTGATCAACATCGCACCAACCGAGGTGCTGGATGGCGATTCACCCCACGAACGGTGGTTCAGGTTAAAGCCTGCGAACAGGCGGCTCCGTGACTTCGGGTGTACGGTGCATCAGCGGGAAGTTGCCAGCGATTTTGCGGTCCGGCAAGTCAAGTTCACACAGAGAACAGCCATGAGACTTGCGCAGGCAGCGAAACCGATTTCAAAAAAACGGCACCACGAGCCGATGGAAGAGTTGGCTCGCGCGCTTCCGCGGGGAGTCGACTCCAGAGAAGCGAATGGTTCTCACTGACGAAATGGAGTCAACGGGGGGCCCACTGTATCGAGTGCCGGATGTGGCCTTGTAATCCACCTTACCGGTCTGCCGAATGGACAATGCACTCCTGTAGTTACAAGACATCCAAGGACTCTTGGACCAAACCAGAAGCCGATTGGTCTCAGTACCTGGTCATGCCCTATACAGCACACTTGAGGCCAATCAGTAGAGAGCAAGCAACTTACTCTCGCTGGCTGTCGTGCCGAAAGGGGACTCTAGAATCGCCCAGACAGCGTGTGAGTGCTGGAGGAAGCACAAACGCCACGACCACTGCGAACTCAGTGGTCGCGATGCCGAGCCAAGCGGAAGAAAAGGCAGCCGAGAAGCAGCGCAGAAGGCGACGAGTCTACGATCGAACGGAAGACAAGTTCGTTGCGCTGGCGATGCGCCAAGCTAGCGACAGCGATAACAAACGAAAGCCACGCCAATTGGACGAGGAAGTAGTCAATACTCTTGATTACCCACTCTAGAGCGTCATCTACAATAACCGCTCGCCGGTCGACCAAAAGGACGATTCAGTTCACGAAATTTTCGTGTATACCCGGTTCGCAATCAAGTACGTTAAAGAGCCACATAATTACATCACTTTTAACGCTCGCGAATGACCCAGGCAATGAGCAGTGGAGATGTTTCACTGATCAGGTACAAAACACCTTGTATTCGAGCCACCACGAGGTAAAAAAAGTGCTCAAGTGTAGATGGGCATACACCATTAAGAGTGGGACTCATGGAGGCATCGAACGATTCAAGGCAAGACCAGTGATCAAGGGCTTCCTATAGAAGTACGGTATTGACTACAATGAAGTCTTTCTGCCGTGGTCCGAATGGGAGTACTAAGGCTATTGTTGGTAATCGCTGCTGCTCTAGACTGGGAGGTCGAGCAGATGGACGTCAAGACAGCGTTCCTAAACGGCTATCTGGATGAGGAGATTTTCATGGAGCAGCCTGAGGGCTACGTCGCTCCGTGAAACGTGCGCATATCCTACAAGCCTGCCGAGAGCTCGTACGATCTCAAGCGAGCACCACGCGAGTGGTACCTGACTTTCTAAGAGTACGTGATCCAATCGGGATTCAAACGCTTGGTGAAAGACAACTGCGTTTTCATCAAGACCAGTAAGCAGGGTGTGCATGTGGATGACTTAATGGTGATGAGATTTTCACCCATCTAGTCCACGACTTCAAGCAACCGCTGAAGAAGCGTTTCGAGATGTCTGATCTCGGCCCATTCAAGTACCTTCTTGGCTGGCGCAACGAGAAAAGCCGGAGCAAAGGAACAATTTCCTCCATCAAATGCAGTACTGTCTCCGGGTGTTGCGCCGATTCAACATGCAGGAGAACGATTTCGTGAGATCGACATAAGAATCAGGCCAGCAGCTATCCTCAGCACAGATGCCAAGTCTTGGTGAGGTGACAGTCTCGCCGACGAAAATCCTTTATCGGGAAGCCGTCAGCAGCTTCATGTGCAAGATGATGAGGACCCGGCCCGATCTGGCTAGCCTCGCCCGCGAAGTCAGTAGCTATCTCAAGAATCCCAGCATACTCCGTTGTCGTGCAGTCTAGCACGGACTCAAGTATCTTAACAGCACAAGAACCTTGCCGCTACCGATGTGAGCGATGTCCTCGTTACCCATTGCGATGCAAATTACGGTAACCGCTTCAACACCAAGCGATCAGTGTCGGCATTCGTCACGTTTTTGTTCGGTTCCTCGCCAATATCATGGCGGAGTTCACAAAAGAAACTCGTGACTCTCTCCACGAAGGAGGCGGGTTAGGTGGCGCTAGCAAGTGAGGTACAAGAGGTGCGGATCCTACAGCATACTTTGCAAGAACTCGGCTATAAGCAGCCAAATGGGACGCTTATCTACAAGGACAATCAGTCATGATTGTGCGTAATCCAGAGCACCCGGGTCGGTGCAAGCACGTCAATTTGCGCTTCTTCATAGTTCAAGAACGGAACTGAATTTACCCGCTTCCTCGGAGCCGCTTACATGTAAACTAGTAACAGCGCACCTGACCCGTTGCACCTAGTAGCACTTCGTGGTCCTTCCAACGTCAAGATGAGCGACATTTCTACGTCTGGATATGTCCTTGAGTTCTCGGCCTTCCTACATCTTACGATGTTCTAGTGGAACGCGCTACATCGCCTCGCGGCGGTGTCCGGTAAAGTCCTGGTGTCGACTCTGCTGCGATCAGCGTCACCGGATGACCGGCGCAAGGCCATTTACGAGTACTTGCAGCGCGAGCGTGACGTCCGTCACGCTTTAACTCCCGCGCCTAGCAAGTCTGAAGTCGTCAAGATCGACACGTCTGCGTATTCCGGCGTCGGTCAAGATCGACTCCCTTTGAATCGCTGGTTCCGCGAAATCCAGCTCGCCATGGACGCGAGGCCACTCGCGACGGAATCCGCGCGCGTCAACATCCTCCTTTCCCGCCTCACTGGCAAGGCGAAAGAGTGGGCCCTCGGCAAGTTGGTCTACGACGAGAGTGCCTTTCCGTCGCTCTCCGAACTCCAAGACGACTTGAGGCTCGCTTTCGAGCCTGCCCAAGATGAGTCGCTCATGCGTGCTGCCTTCTTCGCCCTTAAGCAGGGTAAGCTGGCCATGCGCGACTATGTGCAGAAGGCACGACACTTAGTGTCGTGCGTCGTCACCGACCCCATCGACATGGCCTCGCAAGTCCATGTCTTCGTCTTCGGCATGCGCGAGAGCATAACGCGTTACTGCATCACGCGCGAGAACCGAAGACCCTTGAAGAAACCTTCGCTCTCGCGTTCCGCGAGGACTACATGGTCTTGTCGTCATATGCCACGCCGTTGTCGATCGAGGCCTGAGTGAGCACGCCCGAGTCGATGGAGCCCGATGCTATCGAAGCTGCGGCTTCAAACGGCAGCCGAACTTGGAGCGGCCGCGGTGGTCGCGTTCACGGGCAGCTGATATTCTTCCTCCGCCAAGTGCCTTGGCACCGCGCGGCGGAGTGCCGCGCCCCAGCTACGGTCCTTGCGCACGTTCTGGCAGCGGATGTACCCGCTGCTGAATCGTCCGCGTCTCCAAAACACGTGGAGAACCAGTAGGAGCGTGGTTTCCTACCGGATTAAACAGAGGTTCAGTTCCTCCGGTGGCAACCCGACCTCCTGATGCCCCTATGCAGATAGCAGAATTCAATGCCACCACTTCAAGTGGCGACTCGAGGCTGATCATGGCAGCCTTCAATGTTGCCGGCGCTCGTCGTCCACTGCTCTCCCTTGACTCCGGCGCGACGAACAACTTTCCTCGTGCCTCTCAGAGCTTCCTCCGAACCTGCGTGTTCGTGAAGGTCCTGGAAAGATGGTTGTCAAGCTGGCTGATGGAAAGCCGCGGAGTGTCCCGCGGCGAGCAGTGTCGCTGTCGTATGAGTTTGACGGCTTTAGTAGTCTCGGCGAGTTCATATTACTCAAGATGAACTACGCGTTCGATTGCATCCTTGGGATGCCATGGCTGATGAAGTACCAGCCTGAGATCGACTGGCTCAATCAATCGGTGAAGCGTCGACGCGACTGTGATGTGAGCGAAGCGTACGCTCACCTCGTCGCGTCTAGAGATTGGCCTCATGTCACTGTTGTGGATCCTCGATCCACGACCCAAGTCACCTAGCGAGAGCGCGATGGCCCTCACTATGTTGTTCGCACCAACGTGACTTACGGCCCTGCGATGAAGGTCCCGGCCAAGTGTGAGCCGGAACATGTACCTTCGATTGATTACACAGTAGGGTAAGTGGTGCTCTCGCTCAAGAGTAAGCGCGCGGTCAAGGAACAGCGCACGAGTGAACGCGCGGCTGAGCAGCCGCGCCTGAGTGAATACGCGGTAGAGCCAGTAGTGCTCCCGCTTGAGAGTGAACGAGTGGCCTGGCAGCCGCGCCTGAGTGAACACGTGGTCGAGCAAGTGATGCTCCCACGAGATGGGGAATCTCTCATGGACAGTGTGTCTGAGTCTTCTGTCGTGAGCAGTGGCTCACGAGGATCGTGAAAGAAGAACAAGAAGAAGACTCAGAAGATTAAAGAGGATCCGCGCGCTGAGTCTCGCGCGGACGCAAGTGAGTTACTCCAAGTGATGGAGTACTGTGATAACGCTGCGAAGCGCGCGCGCGCACCCTGGAGGTCGCGAGTCCCCCTTGGGACGCGAAGTCGATCCTGGCTCTGCCGAGTGTCTCATGGAAGCAACTTCTCCACGATGAGAAAACTGGCGGCATCGAACAGGTCTGTGTTGTGACCACAGACATCGACCAAGTCGCAGCGGTGGATACCGCTGACGTAGCAAAACGATCGGCTCGCCCACCTAGTGCTGAGCCACAATCAGCACGAGAAGAGCGCTTTACCGCGCAGTCTTGGGATACCATCCACGAATGCGGCAACCTAGTGTAAGGCCTCGCCCGCGAGTTCGAGGACGTCTTTCCGGAGAAGGTCCCAGCGGAGCTTCCCATCGACCTCAGAGAGCGGCACGAAGTACTGCGTCACGCAACACGCAGTCGCGCCATCTTTCGCACACCTTCAGATAAATGTGACGTCTACTCCCATCCTTGCCGCTGCATCAAACTGTCCCTGAACGTTTAGAAACTTAGATGCATTTGAATCAGAATGTTTTTTTCTTTCCTTCGTCATTCACAGTCTCTCCGAAGGTGATCAGTTTTCGTCTCAATGATTCCAATTCATTTAGATACGTGAACATGTCAGCACCGTTCGTACACTCGAACTAATTTAATTATTGCGTACGTGTATGTCACTACTAAAGTCTCGTTGGGTCTTGTTTGTCATTAGGGCAGTCCACATTTCGCGTGCGGTCGGCATCATGCACATTTATTCGGCATCAATCACTTGTAACCCACGCAGAATTGCATCTCTTGCCATCATGTCTCGATTGGTCATGGTCAAGTTGTAGTGCTGCATCCGTTGCATGTCTTGCTTCACCTCCAGTTACCAAACGCCATGCATTTCTTTGGTTCAGATAAAGTTGCATCTGCACTTGGTATAAATCAAACGTTCCATCAAACTTGGGTGGTTTAGTGGATCCAAACTGAGGTCTAGCTCCAACACCGCCTCCACTAGATATCCTTCTCGCTACGTCTTTTTTTATCTCTTCTTCTTCGTGTTCCTCCACACGTTAGCTTGGACTCATAACCTAAGAGTGAATTGAGAGGTTATATGCAGAGCTACGAGCAAGAACCAGTCTTTTGTGTCACAACAAAAAACGAGGAATGAAATTGCTTTTAGAATATCTCATAGAACTGTGAGAGATACGACCGTCGCCTCATGCCAGTTTGCATCAATCAATCCATCACACAGGTGCAAGTTTCAGATGGAATGTTCCAGAGCTAAGATGAGCAGGAAACCTCATTGTTTCTTGGCCTTGTAGAGAATGGTGGTTGCAAAATCGTCATCGCGCGTCGCTGGGGTGATGGAGGGAGCGGCACGAAAGGCTTCAAGGCCTTGTGCTCGGCGGAGATGAGCCTATCCTGGGGCTTGCTTGCGGTTAGTACCACACTTGTTGCTCTCGTAGACGGCTTCGCCGAGATCAGATTGGTAGAAGACACATAGCTGGCGGGTGTCATTGTTGTTGTTGTTCTCACGGAGAATGAGAAAATGTCAAGGCAACGCCGTTGCGGCTTGCCGGTTGGGAGCGCTCAGGGAACACCAGTGATGAGCAGTAAAACCTGCAGATGGGTAGTGGAGAAAAATTCAGTAATAATTTCAAAATGTTGGAATCAAACTGGAACAAAAAAATAATAATAAATGATTCCATAAATCAATACCCCATAAAATTGATATTTATTATCACCAAGGCCCGCGCTGAACCCAGACTGTAGGCATTCACTCACACTCGCATTCAACCACGGTTCCTACGAACCGACAGTGAACCCAGGTTTTGCCCCTTTTTTTGGATAAAATCGAATTTCCGGTAAACCTTGTTTCATTCCTTACGCTTCTTCAATCGGTAGTGAATCAAGTGTTCCTCGCCATAGTTTCAAGTTGAGCGCTCTAGAAGGACATCATCTTAGTTCTGACGCCGGTATTATGGCTTCTCTTCAGCGTCGACGATAATAGGTTTAATATCCGCGCCATAAAGGGGATGTGGTAGAAGGAATACCGATCAGCCTTGTTTGTCGCAAGCACACGACGCGATGGAGCCATGAATTTGTCGTTGGACAAGACTTGGGTTGTATCCCCAATGATGTAAACTTGACAGGAGGAATTAACACTAACTTTTGCTGATCGCGGTGGAAATCCTGCAACGTGGTTACGTTGCCGTCTTGATGAGCGCAGCTCCGTCCGTGTGATTGTACACGCTCATGGTCTTCTCAGCCTCTGGAGCTACTGGATTGTGATTCAACCTGATCAAGCTGGAGTTTAGCGATTCGGATTCTCCACTTTCATGGTTGAAAAACCGATCAAAGAAGTCCGGTGTCTTGTTTAAGCAATCGGCGCGCGATCTGCTCAATCTTGTTGCAATAGTTTCGCACCGTTCGCGTCAACGTCCGAATCGTTTTCGCGGAATCGGGCCGCAAAGTCGAATACTTCTTTCCAATCGAGCTTGTTCTTGGTCAGTTCGCTGTCAAAATATCTGAGATAAGTGCTGCTTGGGCTGCGAAGGATCGTGTCTGGGGAAGGCGAAGTACTCGCGCGTTTTCAAGCGCGAATTTTCAATTCCTTCGAAGGGACCGTGGTTCTTGATGTAAAAGAAATCCAGACACTCGCAGCAGATCGAATCGCATCAATGATGCCTAGAATAGAGTCGTCTGGGCTCTGGAGGGCGGTATTCAGGTCGTTGTCGTCTTTCAAAGCCACCAACTTGGCAATATCGACAACAGGAACTTGGAGACTTTTGCTGCCATCGCTTACAGGGGCTCTAGCGACTTATTTCCAGTGCTGGTGAATTCTCAAATGAGCTGTCGAATGTAAGATGAAGCTTCGCTCTTGTCTATGTACCGTGGTTTGCTATCATATCGCTGACGTGTCATTTTCTTGGTGACCTGGCAGTCTCGTGCGCTGTCATTGGTGATCTACCAGAGGTCCAGATGCTTATGCAAGGAAACGTATCATGACGACTCCGTATTTGGGCAACTGAGTGGTATGTGCGTTGGCGTTGGGCATTCTCAGCATCACTATTTGCAACTCGTAGATTCAGTCCGTGCTATTTTCAGCTCTGTGATTTAAGTCTCCAGCTGCTCGGCCTCCCGGCGCAGGAGCTGAATCTCATCTCGGATGCGGAAGCTCTGGAGTCAGACACATTGGTTCTCTCGAGCCTTTTCTTGTCATCTGGAGAGTTCGTCTCGACTGCTGGCGATTACTTTGAAGTACAAGTAATCGAAACGACCACAATGGTATGGAATCACGTGTCTCTCACTACGCCAAGATGGATATGGGGCGATTTATATCGGTGCGTTTTACTACAACGAGTCCGTGTGATTCTATCTCTGTGCAGTTCAGTTTGCTCCACGCAGTCGCAGATTTTCCCAGAGACCTGAGAGCTCAAGTTGGTCCGGATATCTGTTCCAAACTGACTTTCGAAATCTCCACGAATGAAAACATCGTGTTCGTTGGGAACAAGTTATGGTGTACGTTTCGTCGGCTGAGAAGTGTTGAGGTGGCTGTTCGGCCGCGTGGCACGACAAATCCAAGCGCTTCTGTTTGTGAGATCAGGTTTATCGGCATATACAGCGTTCTGACCGAAGAACGACTGAGCGAGAGGATCTCTCTCTTTTTATCTTGGTATAACCGCCCATTAACAGCAGCTGTTATTTCAAACCATTCATCAATTCTTTTAGCTCAAATCGATCGTCAAGCATTTGCGTTAAACGCCATTTCTTCGGCTTCCATTTCTCCGACCAGAACCACCGACCGAAATGATCATCAATCGTTGCGCCATGCCGATCAGACGTTGTCATGTGCGCGATGATTCAATTCGTGCGGTGCTGGGTGGAAAGAAGGAAGTAGTTACTTATAGGCAATGCGTCTCAGCAGAGATGGCGTCTGTTATTGGACATTGCGATGGAACCTGTTGCAATAGTTCTCGGTTCAATCTTGTCCGTTGCGAAACCAACGACTCTCGAACGAAGTTGCATTGTGTTCGCTGGTCCCCCAGGCTCGCGTTCATTTCAGGATTCGACACACAAAGCCCCAGCAGACAAAAGAAGTCAGATGTCCATGAGAGAGCCTTTTCCAGACAAAGTTGCACCGGCATCAAGACCAAACGAGGACGCTCCACCTATGCGCGATTCTCTGGAGGGACCTTTGTCTGACGCGTTGT
>JAADVW010001074.1:0-10082 GCA_023335875.1 Elongisporangium prolatum | reverse complement strand
TTCGCGACTTTTGGCTACTGTGCGCACAACACAAATTGGACCCAAAACGCCCCGACCGGGAATCGAATTGGTGATCACACGTGAACGAATCCAAGCCAAAACGACTGAGCTACCAATGCAAGTAACACAAGATGCGCACAAGTCCCACCTGGTCCTTCCGATTTTGGACCTTTTACTTGATTTCACTATACCGACCAAACCCCAACCCCTACCCCACCTTCATTTTTACATTTTAAGGTTGGTAGCAGCATTAGGGAAGTCACCAATTATTAGTGTAATGAAATTTATTTCTCTGTGTATCACCAACATGGCGATCATCCAGCGACACAACAACAAGACGACAGAGACATTCGCCGAAACATTATATACGCAGATCACGAAGTTGACGCCGTCGATTTCGTAGAGTAGGCCGAAGCGTGACTGCGATCGAGACTTCCGATGCCATCAGCA
Source organism: Elongisporangium prolatum (assembly GCA_023335875.1). Taxonomy (NCBI): domain Eukaryota; phylum Oomycota; class Peronosporomycetes; order Pythiales; family Pythiaceae; genus Elongisporangium; species Elongisporangium prolatum. The sequence goes on along the minus strand of JAADVW010001074.1, from coordinate 9,632 downwards.
GATCAATGGTGGGATCAGCTGTCTACGTTTACTGCGAAATGATGATCCAGCACTCGGAATTGACATGGCAGCCGAGTTCTTTTCCAACCGATGGATCGAAACAGCGATGGATTAGTCGGTCCGTGTCGCCCGGCTCCATGGCGAGGATATCGCTGGACAAGCCCATGCATGGATCGCACTCTGTGCAGTCGGACCGTCGTCCCAGAAGTGCATGATGAGAATTGAGATCGCAATTTGAACGTTCGTGGGCGTGCCTCCGTCCGCGATGCGCAAACTGTCGCGTGTGAGATTGATAAAACCAAGATCGATGCAGGCCTGAAACACGCCGTCCAGCGTTTCGTTCATCAGGTGACGGGTATGCGTCCACTTCTGCTTGGTCGATTCACTTAGCGAATAGTCTGTCCTGTGCACGACTCGGTAGCCGTGGAAGGCAATGCCAGATTCTCACGCGTCATTCACACTGACAGCTTTGAAGTTGCGCACACAGACCACCACTCGGTCGCTGTAAGGCTCGCTGTTGGTGCCGGGGATGTGATACGATCCACCTGACCGTAACATAGGGAAATCTGAGTAGAGGTTGTGGCCAGCAGCATGCTGAATAGCCCGAGACACCAATTGAACACAGCACCGGCGAGCTGGAGAGCAGTGAGTGCGTGCCCATCGCTATTGTTCGGACTGGTGGCCCCTGCAACGGCTTGGTTTTGGTTTTTCACGATGTGTACCCATTTCCCGCTAAATTGGTATTTCAGCCATCCCTACTTACTACATCAAGTCTAAATTCTCATTTATCCCTAAATTTACTAATTCTGGTCCGATCTTGTAAAATAGAGCAAGTACTGTGATGGTACAAATGCGGTACATTTGGCCTTTATAGGGGGACGTTGGCTCGTTGTTTCTGTGGTGATAAATCTTCTGGGGAGACCGACAGCCATGATGATGGTACGTTACTAGCCGCTCTTCAGGGCTCTTCCTACCGCTGTTCCTGCGCTCGTCTCCCCCTCAACAGTGCACTGACGTATCCTTTCTGTCTTCGCTCTCGTTTGATGCCTCTCTCGCCGTCTAATGACCACAGCAACCGCAGATTATTCTGCTCAAGGAGGGCACGGACACGAGCCAGGGCAAGGCACAGCTCATCAGCAACATCAACGCCTGCCAGGCCGTGATGGAGGCCGTGCGCACGACGCTCGGCCCTCGCGGCATGGACAAGCTTATCCACACCAACAACAAGGTTCGTCTGATCCGTCGTCGCGTTTGCTTGGAAGTGGCGCTCACGCGATCTTTGGGCTGCGTAGACGACCATCTCGAACGATGGCGCGACCATCATGAACCTGCTGGACGTGGTGCACCCGGCGGCCAAGACGCTTGTGGATATCTCGCTGTCGCAGGACGCCGAAGTGGGCGACGGCACGACCAGTGTCGTGCTGCTGGGCGCCGAGTTCCTCAAGCAGGCCAAGCCGTTCATTGAGGAGAACATGCACCCGCAGATGATCATCAAGAGCTTCCGCAAGGCCGGCCAGCTTGCTGTGCAGAAGATCCGCGACATTGAGATCCGCGTGGCCGAATCAGACGAAGTCGGACGCCGTCAGATGCTTGAGCGGGTGGCCGGCACAGCACTCAACTCGAAGCTTATCTCCCGTCACAAGGGCTTCTTCTCGCCCATGGTTCGTTGACGGCTACTACCATGACCTGCTGCTTGAGTGACCGGCCTGCTTGCTAACGCGCTGTCTGTGTCTGTAGATCGTGAACGCGGTGCTAAGTCTGGACGAGCAGCTGGATATCTCCATGGTCGGCGTCAAGAAGGTGCCGGGCGGTTCGGTGCAGGACTCGTTCCTAGTGAACGGCGTGGCGTTCAAGAAGACGTTCTCGTACGCCGGTTTTGAGCAGCAGCCCAAGACGTTCGTGAACCCCAAGATCCTGCTGCTGAATGTCGAGCTGGAGCTCAAGTCAGAGAAGGAGAACGCCGAGGTGCGTCTGGACGACCCGAGCAAGTACCAGTCCATTGTGGACGCCGAGTGGAACATCATATACGAGAAACTCGATCTGTGCGTCAAGACCGGCGCCAAGATCATTTTGTCCAAGCTGCCGGTGGGCGATCTGGCCACGCAATACTTTGCTGACCGCGGCCTGTTCTGCGCTGGCCGCGTGGCGCAGGACGACATGGAGCGCACGCTGCGCGCCACCGGAGGTGTGGTGCAGACCTCTGTGCACGACATGACCGACTCGGTGCTCGGCAGCTGCGGCCGCTTTGAGGAGCGCCAGGTCGGCAACGAGCGCTACAACCTGTTCATGGATTGCGCACAGGCCAAGACGTCGACCATCGTGCTGCGTGGTGGTGCTGAGCAGTTCATTGAGGAGGCACACCGATCGGTGCACGACGCTCTCATGGTCGTCAAGCGCACTGTGGCGTCGTCCACGGTCGTGGCAGGTGGCGGTGCCATCGAGATGGAAGTGTCACGTCACCTGCGCCAGTACGCGCGCACGATCGAAGGCAAGTCGCAGCTGCTGGTGAACGCCTACGCCAAGGCGTTTGAGATCATTCCTCGCCAGATCGCCGACAACGCTGGCCACGACTCTACAGATATTCTCAACCGCCTGCGCCAGAAGCACTTCAAGGAGCCCGAGGAAGGCAAATGGTTCGGCGTCGACATCAACTCAGGCGGCATTTGCGACACGTATGAGTCCCACGTGTGGGAGCCGGCCGCCAACAAGATCAACTCGATCGCGGCCGCCACGGAAGCCGCGTGCTTAATCCTGTCGGTGGACGAGACTGTGCGGAACCCCAAGTCGGAGCAGCCCCAGGGCGGGCCGGGCCAGGGCGCCCCCATGAGTGCAGCCATGGGCGGTCAGGGCATGCGTGGCATGATGGGCGGTCCCCAGGGCCTCGGCCGGGGCGTGCGCGCCTTCCGCGGCAAAGGTGGCGCATAATCGTAAGGAATGAGACCGGAACAGCATGAAGACAGCTAGCGTGGGTTCTTTTTTATACTTAGTCAATTTGGTCTCTCTCTCTCTCTTGGCTTTGATCTCATGTCTAGAGCTTGGCCTCGACCAGCACCACCTTGGCCACGACTACAGTCACGTCGTCTGGCTTGAGGTTGTGACGCACAGACGCACGCACGATGTTGTCGGCGGCATTCTCGGGGGACTCCTTGATGACGTCCGCCATGGCCGCGATCTCGTTGTGCCACGAGCGGCGCCACGAACGCAGGGGCTACACACACGAGTGAGTATCAACACGATCCAGAGCAATGAGAAAGAGAACGTACGGGCGAGTAGGCCGGCGTGGTCAGGAGATCTGGCGAGAAGTTGTCCCAGACGCCGTCGGTCGCGAGCACCACGAGATCGCCGTGATGGACCTCGATCTCACCCGAGTTGGCCTGCACACGCACAGCCATCAGCGATTTCAAAGCCAGAGAGGAAGCAATAGCACTAGAGGACGTACGTCGTTCGGGTGGTTCTCGATCGCGCCGTAGATCTTGAACTCTGGCGGGATCTTGGCCAATTGGTACGGCGCACGGCCGTAATACTGATGAGCACCATCGTTCATTAGTCCGCAAGTCTCTTGAGCCATAGCAAGAGACTGATAACGCACCTGGAACTTGCTTCGGAAGACCACGTGACCGTCGCGCAGGACCGCAAAGCCCGAGTCGCCAAGGTTTGTGTATTGCAACACGAGCCGGCCGTCATCGGCGCTTGTGAGCCGCACAATGCAGGCTGTTGTGCTGCCGGCGCGCACGTTGTCGTCCAGTAACGCCTGCTTGTAGCCGTACGCCAGAACATCCTGCGTGGTGACTTCGCTCTTGGCGGAACGCACGAACTCGCTGGCGTTGCGCATGAGGCTGCGCGAGATCTCGCCCGGGTCCACGCCGTTCTCGTTCCAGCCGCCGACGCCGTCGGCCACACCGACGATATACGGCGACAGGAAGTACGAGTCCTCTCCGCAGCTCTCGGGCTTGGAGTTCTTGCCGTCAAACTGACTCAAAGAGCATCGCTTGCCCTTGCACGCCGCCTGCGCGTCCAGGAAGAACGACCCGGCCGCGCGCTTGCCGGACGATGGTGTTCGACTGGCGGAGGAGCTACTGAACGAGCCAAACGACCGACTCTGCTGCAAGAAACGCGAGCCACAAGCAGAGCCTACGCACGAGGACTTAGACCCAAACGCAGACCGGGAAAGCTGCTGCAAGGGCGAGCACACACGCACGAGCGGTCGAAGCGCTCCACGACCTCTGGACAGCAACATGCTTTGTGAGGATGGTGGCGGACGGTGGACCATTCCATCGCTCATTGGCTGGAATTCGGAACCATTATCAGACGTTTTAGCGAATCAGAGACTTCCCTGATCGATTCTAGTGAATATGATTGGCTGAAATGACGAGCAGGGCCCGCTACCAAGCGCATGGCGCCCATTTTGGCACTCGCAGCCTCCGGAAGAGCTCATGTCGTGGTCCAAGCACAAGAAGATCCTGGCCATGGCCAAGGGCTACCGTGGCCGTGCCAACTCATGCTACCGCACGGCTATCAACCGCGTGGAGAAGGGTCTGCAGTACCAGTACCGTGACCGCAAGCAGAAGAAGCGCGTACGTCTCCGTTATCTCATGCTGTCTCTATGCGCCTGACCCTGGAGTCTCTCTGTCTCTGTGTATCATGCAGGACATGCGCTCGCTCTGGATCCAGAAGATCAACGCTGGCGCTCGTCAGGAGGGCGTGAGCTACTCGAAACTCTTTGGCGACCTGCCGGCCACGGGCATTGAGCTCAACCGCAAGGTGCTGGCCGATCTGGCCGCCACTGAGCCGTTCACGTTCAAGTCGGTCATCGAGGTCGTGAAGCACTACAAGCATCTGGCTTAAGCCAGCCTTCGCCAGCCAGACCAGGCACACTAAGCATAATGCAAGTCGAGAGCGTCAGTGTGTAGACTTGGCTTCTCAAAAGAGAGACAGAAGAATAGAGAGACTCGCGTTCTTGTTGATTGTATTTGAGAGCTCGCAAGAGCGTAAGCTGCTGCTGATCTCATTTGGCTACTTGGCACAGGGTTTTAAGGTGCACATTTCCTATGGATAAGGGCTTGATAGACCCAAGTCCACTTACTTCTTGAGCGCTGCGACCTTGGCGTCAATGGACTTGCCCTTCTTCAGGTCTTCCTCAAGCTCGATGAGCTTCCAGATGCCGTCGATCATGGTCTGCACGAGCTCCACCTCCGAGTAGCCGATGCGGGCCTTGTTAGACACGTCGTAGACGCCGCCGGGGCCAGGAGGCGAATGCTCGCCCTTGGAGCCGCGTGCTTGCAGGCCGAGCAGAGTGCAGAGGTCGTAGAACCGGTCTGAGTTCTGTGCCAGATACGGCAGCTTGATCATGACACTGGCACGCAGACCCGTGCCCAGGTTGGACGGGCAGGTGCACACAAAGCCCAAGTGCTGGTCGTACATGTACTCGCGGCCTTCGCCCTTGACGACCTTCTCGACGTCCGATACACCACGGCTGAAGCGGTCAAAGACTGCCTGCACGTTGCCGCCGTCCTGCATGGCGATCACGCGCATGTGGTCTTCCTCATTGACCCAGACCAGGAAGGTCTTCTCGTCGTTGTGGAAGATGCCACGTCCATCGGGCCAGTCACGAGCAGCTCCAGCGTTGGTGAGCAGAGTGCCTCCGCCAGGCTTCTGGAACAGGAAGTGGTCGTCAATGAGCTGCTGCTCCTCTTGCTTGGTCATTTTGGCCAGCGGGTAGTACTTGCCCTTGAGGTCGCTGCCCAGGTTGCTCAGCGCCTTGGAGAGCACGCGCTCGACTTCACGGCGCTCACCGCGAGAAGTTCCAGGCGGCAGCGCGAGACCGCGAACGCTACGGCCAGCGCGGATGCGCGTGGAGATGACGTAGCTGTCCGGGATCTTGCCGTTCTTGATCTTCTTGGGGTCGATGTCGGTCTTGTGCGTGTCCGAGGGCTTGTATCCGTGCCAGCCCTCGATCACAAGATCCATGAGCTCTTTGAACTTCTCGTACGACTCTTCGTCGCCGGCCACGATGCCAACGCCCAAGTGCGGCGTGTCAATGCCCGTCTGGATGGCCTGGTCCAGTGTATAGCCGCTGGCCGTGCGTTTGTCCTTGAGCCGAGCATAGATCTCGGGTGACAGGTGCTTGGCCATAAGACTACGGTGCTTGGGCGTGAGCACTGGGTAGTTGTCGTACTTGGTCTGAGTCGATGCGCCGCTGGAGATGCCGAGGTCTTCCTGGATGGCCTTGAGACGCAGCGAGATGTCCGTGAGCATGTCGGACGTGGACGCGTTCTCAGCCGGCTTGGCCGACTGCGTGAAGCTCGCGGCCACAAGACCAAGCGATACAGCACCGGCACCGGCGATGAGACCTGAGTTCTGGCGAAGCAGACGAGCTAAAGACAGCAGCAGAGACAGCGTGAGCAGGACGAACAGTGGAAGAGGCTCAGGATCCAGAGGCGACGACGTACACAGCATGACGCAGAGAGAAAGAGAGAAGGAGTCGCTTGTGCTGGACGCGCGTCAAGATCCCGAATGGCTCTCAGCCGCAGATTGAACTCAGTCGGAGGGAAGGAGGGAAGAGGAAAGGCGACGTTTCAAAGATACGAGCCTTTTCAAGTTGAATCAGGATCGTTTAGGACACCAGCCGGCCCACTGGCGCCAGGTGTCCTAAATCAATCTCTGATTACGCCCACGAGGGACCTAGATTAGTGCTACAACACCAAAATCCACACTGAAATCAGTACTAAATCTAGGTCCAGACCGAAGGGTAACAATTCCCAGAAAGCCCTGTCCAGTTCAAAGGTTACCGTTTCAGTAAAGTGCGTTTTGATTTGAAGGATTCTTTAGTGTCCGATTAAAACGAATTGGTACTGTAAAGGGTCCTCTATACGAGGGCATCATCATTCTCGATGACGATCCTCTTTGCTCGAGAACGACGCGAGCACAATCAATGACCGATTGATCACACGAAAGCGACAACGGGAGAAGGCCATTCAACAATGGAATGGTGTCTTTCTGGAGGTGAGGGTTTTTAAATCCATTACCACCTGCATTCTGAAATATCTCTCTTAATACACTCTGGGCAGTGTCATGAAAACCCTGTCTATCTTCTCATACTCAAGCTCATCGAACATCTCGTAGATATTATGCAAAAGCTCCTCCCTTGTGCGTGCCACTTTGCGCTGCTGAAGCGATTGAATTGAGGCAAAGAAGCCCAAGTCCAGCACGTTTGTGTCTGGCGACTGAGCGGGCTGACCTGCTATTTGCATGTCCCAGCCGTCTTCGGTCGCAGCGGCAACGTTAGCTGGATCATCCAGGGTTACGTGTGGGCGAGCGTTGTCCTACTGAATCCGTACGCGCTTGGAGACAGCCGGCCAGCACGCCTTTATTGCCGGAATCACGTCGGTGATGAGCATGTGTCGGTAGACTTCTCGGTCAACTGGCACATCCTTCATCACTAACGTCCCCCCTTGGCCTATTCTTGCTTGATTGCAGGGCAGGTTCGCGTTCAACAAAAGGCCACACGCCCATTTTGCCGTTGAAGAGGCACTTCGGGTGGGCGTCATAGCGGGCCGGGCCACCGCAACAAGCACCATCACCTTCTCCACATAGCGCTTGCTCTTCGTGGCCCTTAAAGGCTCGTGCTCGTTGGCCGAAAAGAAGTACTTCTGGCCGTCTTTTTTTTTTAAAGGAAGAACCATTTCTCATCGATGCGGCCATAGTCCAACATCGAGTCAACTCGTAGGCATCGCCTTGCACTTGGCGCAGGAACGAGAGAGCAAATTTCATGCGCGAGACGCGATGGTCGTCCGTGAGAAGTGACTTCAGCGATGCGAACGTACCGCTGGGTCCATCTCAGCGGTGCACAGTCTCTAGAAGGCAGACGAAGCAAGTATTAAGCCGACAAGTTAGCCATCATCACTAGGTCCATTGAAGCAATCACCCTGTGCGAACGTACCAATATTCGCACTTAAGCAGGAGCGACTCGGTATGCCTAGAAGTACCGTTCACGAGCTTTTAAAGCGCAGTATCATCAGAAGACACACAGCCTCAGACCATACGGCACAATACCACGGTGCCAGATCTTGGACAATATCTGGCGCGTACAGCCGAAATCAGCGGCGGTGGAGACTATCGCGCCATGAGGGAGCTTAAAGTTGCTCGAGAGAGCGGGTAAATATTGCCTCTCGCTCCTCGTTGGCGAAGTTCTTGGCCGTGTTGGAGGCGTAGTTTGTTCGTAGCGTCATTTTCTAAAGTGAAAGTATGTAAAGAGCTGCTGAAACAGCGATATCTGAACAAGTTTTGCATGGAAATGAGATCAAATGGCGCTATTATAGAGCCTTGCCTTTGTTCTCTCTATCCCGTCAATCAGCTTTGTACAAACGAGTTTTATAGAGATAATCGCCTTCCCTAAAATATGTGTTACTCTTCGGTCTGGACGGAGGGAGTAGTAAGTAAGTAGTTCCAAATCGGTTCACTCGGATAACCTCATTCCACGTCAACCAAGCAAAGCAGAAGCAGAGGAGCAGGCTGACATACCATATAGTTAAGTAGACGCGCACTCAAGCTCTGCGCTTCAGCTCGCCGGAGTTGCGTTCAACTGGTGCCTATGGCTGTCATCATGCTTTTGATGCTCTGACCGCCGTGTTCAACGCGGCCTCCATAAAGACATGGCCCACGTGGCCTCTACCACATTCCTGGTGACAAATGATGAACCTTATACGGATCGAATGATAGCATGCATGCGTCCTGGGAGTACCTTCAAAGCAGTCAGCTGAAACAATGCTCCTGGCACTGGCAGCGCCATCGTCTAGGATGCGACTGCTATACTGAGCCCGCTCGAACATCGACCAGCTCGAGATGAATACAATGGAGAGTGCGGTAAAGTGGTACCAGAAATTAACCGCTCTATCTACGAAATCTGGGACAGGGGCGTACCCAACGGGACCAACCGTGATGAGACACGAGAGGTACGACACCCATCCAACCTGGAGAATGAGGAGTGGGTAATCATACCACGGTACCAAGAGAAGGGAAGCTGATCTGCTGAGTCAAGAGCTGCGCAAGCACAGTGGTCAAGATCTGTGGCTCTCATTAGAACCCCAAGGACGCTGCGTGGACCTACCAGATCCTAGATCCAGATCTTGGGTCTGCGTCTCGAATCTAGATGTTTAGATCTGGGCTCCGATGTTCAGATCCTATACCCGAAGCCCAGATCCAGATCCGGATCCATACTTGGGATACCACCAGATCCTATACCCGAATACCTCAGATCCATACTCGGGATCCAACCAGATCCCAAACCCGACCGGATCCCAGATCCTGGTCGGATCTGAAGGCCAGATCTTAGATCCAGGGCGAATCTGAAGCATGTGTCTCCAGATCCAGATGAAATTTGAAGGCCGGATCTCAGATCCAGGGAGAATCTGAATCTTAGATCCCATGGATCTACGATGAGCGACGGATCTACAACAAGGCAACCGCGCGCACAAGAAAGGTACATGAATCCAGCTAGTAAGTATCGCAAGAGGATGGGAGAGAATATGATAGGACAATAGGAATGAATGGCTAGGAACGTACAGGATAAACTAGTTGTCAATTTGCTCTCTTCTACTCAAGTCTTCGGAAGCAAAGTGGTCTTAGGATCTTTG
>JAADVW010001073.1:0-10102 GCA_023335875.1 Elongisporangium prolatum | reverse complement strand
TGTAGACCACCACGTGTCACTAGCCAATCAGATGATGACACGTGGATATCTGGTTCAACTAGAACCAGATTCTGCACCCACAATCATGTCCTACCTGTCGTACCTTCCGTAAACATGAAGCGTAAAGAGAGGAATGATTGCAGTACCCTGAATGATGGTCGGTATCAATCAGTCGCAGATCGAGGCGTCTTGACAACAAGCATTGCATAAATTAATATCTAGAGTACCCCTAAACCCCCTTAGAGACCACGTTAATGTACCATGTAGTGATTGGCTACAATGTGGGCATCTTCTATTTAGTAGATGCTATGTGCTGCCCTATTAATAGCCACTGTAGTGCTGACTAAACATCCAAGAAGGCTTACGATTGGGCTTTTTCTGCATCTTTTCGACCAATTACGTAGCCCCATATTATTAAGTATAAAAGCAACACCAAAGCAAATGTATTTAGTCAACGCTACTGTCATTCATAATACAGATTGTATCTACATCGACTTCATGTCAATACGGAAGAGCGCAACACCAGCAAGCAGACCCACAGCACTAACGATACCTCCGACGAGCACTGGAAGCGTGTAGCCCATGGAGGTGTTGACAATGCCCGTACCAATAGCGTAGTCAATCAGCTGGCCCAGGCAGTTGGCCGAGTTAATAGCTCCCACAAACACGCCGATATCGATATCCTTGCCCATGACGTGGATAATAAGCGGCACAATCATAGTGAAATAGGTCACCTGCGTGAACGAGACGATAACCACGAAGAACACGGCGAGGTTGGGCGTCGTGGTATAGGCCAGAGCGATCAGGAGGACCTGGGGCACGAGCGACACAATGATGACCCATTGGGCTCCGAACTTCTTCACCAGGAAGGCGAGCGTCCAGGAGAACACGTAGCCCACGATGTTGCACGTGAGATCAGCGCGGCCACCAGCGACCTGCACACCACGGTTGTAGGCAGTCTGAGCCGTTGAGCAAGGAGTCGCGCCACCGCACGAGTCAGCACCTTCGGAAGTGCCGCCGTAGACCTCAAGGCCGAAGAATTGGCCCTTATTGCCGTTGTAGGCCGTGTAGCCAAAGCAGACGCAGAAGAACATGAACGAGTAGATGATGAGCACGTACGGCAGCGAACGGAGGCCGTAGTAGATCTGCAGCAAGGCGTTCTTGATGGTCGTGAAGAGAGACGACGTGTCTTCAGGGTCCTTCTCCAGCGGGATCTCGTCCGCGACGTAGCACACCACGACACCACAGATAGTCATCATGAGAGCCAACATGCCCAAGAACCAGTGCAGCGTCAGATAGGCAGCACCCCAGATATCGATGTACACAGCGATGAGGATAGCGCCGAGTGTGGACCAGCCCTGGCCGAGAGCTGAGCCCAGCGTCTGGCGCTCGCCGGCAAAGTCCGAGATGAGCAGGAAGATCGGCGTCTGGACAAAGTTGACTGTGATGTCCATCCAGAGGTAGAAGAAAGCCGTGAGAATGGCCGTGTACGTGCGGCTGGTTGGCGTACCGATTGAACCATCACCGTAGTCACCAAGGGCCGTGCCCATGTCACGCGCGTAGCCCATGAGGATGTAGCAGATCACACTGCCAATAGCAGCCCAGAAGACGAAAGGACGACGACGGCCGTACTTGCTGGTGCAGCGATCACTCAAGGCACCGATGGTCGGAGCCACAAGGATACCGACCACAGGCCCAATGAACTGGATGGCTTGAACAGCCGAATTGGAGAGCATGGTCGAGAGGTAGGGACCGATAGCGGCCCATTGCGCAGCCCAGGCCATTTGCACTGCCATACGAGGGAACGAGATCAAGAGCAGCTTCCAGAACGAAGCCTGGGGCTGCTTGTGCTTGCCGGCATTTTGGACGTTGACTGGCGTGCCAATAGCGCTGTAGACAGGTGAGCTGGCTTCGAGGTCTTTCGCGGTCTTGTTCATTGTGGATTTGTAGTGTGGGAACTTGAGCTGGACAAGCCGAATTGGAAAGTGAGCTCTCTCGACAGACTGACCCGAGCGGTTCCACAGGCGGTCTCGATGGGCAGAGCAGAGATAGGCCGCTTGCTGTTTTTTGCTCGTTCAGGGATTCAACTTCAACTGTTGTAAGCCTGGCAAGACATAAGCAGTCACGAAAACCACGGTACAGAACTGGAGCTGGCAACACCAGCACGCCACGGCTGCGGGAATATTTCTTGTGCACACTCATCCATGTCGATCTGCACCCAATTCAGCATCCCTGCTATGTTGAATAATAGCTGAGAATTCTATGTTGTCATTCTAGCCTTATAAATAGCAATTAAGGCTAGATGTAGTCTTGAAGTATAATAACCCGTCTAAAGTGATTAAATGTACTCGAGGTCACTCGATGTCCAACTGAGATGGGCAGGCTCTTTTAAAGTTCAAACCAGAAGCCTGGCCAAAGTTCAGAACTGAAGGTCTTGAGGCAGGGAGGAAAAGCTGCTGGTTGGCGGATTGCTTCAGTTTTACAATGCGAAGCAGCGGCTGAAGCATAGTTTGGGCTTCTAACATTGTCCAAGACTGTACAGTAAATATGCCTAAAAGAAGGTGGATTTTACCAGTCCCTAAATAATCATTTTTAACAAACGATTTATTTATTTTCTTAAGAAGAGCTTTGGAATTATCCACTAAATGCAAAAGAAAGCGGTAAGAGCGGCTTGTTTCTGCGCGTCGCCGATATTGTACACACTTCAAAGCTGACACCGACGCTTTGGTCCTCTTGAACTCAGCTTACCGGTGCGTCGTCAATACATTTATTGGGTGGCATCGAAGACTCGATGCTCCTTCTTCTCATGAAGGACCTGGTGACCTTAACCAACCTGACTGTAAAGTCCAGGCACAGAGAGCAGGAAAGGGAGACGAAGTCATCACGTGGGCTTTGCAGTGGAGCCTGCCGTGACAGCCGCTTGCTGTCCTGCGTAAGTTCAACGTCAACCTGACCCCTAGTTCATCTTTTCAACGTGGTTGTATTAGCATGAAACACCCAAACACCCAGCTTCTGGGTGTGGGCCTCAGCGAAAACTGTCAATAACCTAAAATTATTATTATTATTTAGAGATAAAACCCAGGAGGGGCCCCAGTGAAAAGCCCAATGAAATGACACAGAAATGACTGTGTCATTTCACTGGGGCTAAATCGATGGAGAGTTCTCCATAACTTTCCACTGGGCCCTATAATGCTGGATTCCTGCCCCTGCAGCTGCATGAAGATACAGTAGACGCAATGGACTCACAATGTATCAAGCTGTCCGTTCTCTGTTTTGATTCGTGAGCTTGAAGTTCATCGTCTGGAAAAAAGAAGCTTCACCTGATGTGCAAGATGTGGCGACTGAAACAAGAGTCTTGATCTTCAGCATGTACTGTCGCTATGAATTCCTAGTGTCAATCGCCTCAGTAACTGTACAATAGTGGATTATCGACGCAGTCACTTTCAAAGCGAGCGCGGATACAACAGTGAGAAAATATTGTACGTTGCGTTGTGCGGAATGGGACGTCCCAGCTTGAACTTCAGGATTGGACGCGCATCCTCAATGCGTGCTTTGGCAGCATCCCCAGGCCCTACTGTAGTTTACAGTGACAAAGTACAGTATGAGGTCGTTGTTGGGCTTTCGTCTAATCGAACGACTCAAAGGGAAATCCGCTGGTGCGCTTGTCCACCAAATATCTCACGAACGACCAGACGGCGTGACAGCTCAACGAAGGTATCGGGTCAATGATCGAGATAGCGTACTGTGTAGTAATGCGCCACATCGTCACGAAGAGCCACAACGTGTCCAAGTCGCGCAGCCATATTATATGGCTCCATTGGTCGTTACGCAAGCCAATATTATTTGCCAGATAGCTCATCTCTGTCCTTGACTCGGAATCCGCAGTGTTCCGGACAGTGGATTTCGCTTGATGCTTGAATTTAATTCCTATTCGGATCAACACGGACAGCTGACACAGCCAGAAGTGCTTCATTACGAAAGTGCGTGAGCCGATAGGTCGACCAATGTCCGTCAGAAAGCCTTGAATATCATTTAAAATAGACTCGACTTGAGAATTAGCTTTGCAATTTAAGTTTAAACTGCTCCTGAAACAATGCATCGCTGCAGTAGAGTCCCCTTAGAGGTTGTTCCATACTGCTCCGGAGTACTCCAGCAAAACGTTTTGCGCATTGTCTGTTATCATTTTCTTTAAAACACAACGCAATCGCTAGAATCTCCAGTGATTAAGAGAGTTTTGTTGATTCTGCAGCCACATTTGCTTCTTCCTTTGCTTCGACAGTCCACAATTCGCTCGAGAGCACGCCAAATCTGGGATGGCGCATGGATCTATATATCTATCGAGAATGTCGAGTACGCTCGATTTTATGCGTCGTTGGTTTAAGAATTGCCACGGGTTGGTTTGCAATCAAACGTCACCATTTTCCAGTGGAAGACTTCGGTGAAATAAGCACTCGATCTCTGCTCTCAAATGGCCGAATGATACTTCTTCATTCATAGTACTCGACAGCACTTATATCTGGGGTTTTGAAGAGTTGATTGGGACATAGCTCCATGGAATCTCTAAGCCGAAAACTCTGTGAGTTCAGTAAGGCTGTCTATCATGACTCTGAATTAATGTCTTCTGCATTTGAAAATTGATCATTGCCAAGCGCATCCACCATATTTTTAAGATTTACGAGCGACAATCGTTCACGATATCATACTTGCGATAAAAAAAATCTCTAATAAATCCTGATTTGCACATTTTTCCGCAGATTGAATGGCAATTGGATCAGCAAAGGCGTGATAGCTAAGCTAACACAGCAACGCCAATAGATCCGTCCATCAACTCAGCGCGAATATCACAAGGCAACTGTTGTGGCTCCAATATAAATCTCGTCTTGAAGTCGGGTCGTGTTAAAATCCATATTTCACGAGTTCCATGGTGAGGTAGCGAGCATGGCGCAGAATATATCAAACCCAGCGAAACGCTTATTGCGTCAAGGATAGAGTCCATGCAGATCGGTTTGCGGCACTAATAAAGTCAATGATGCATCTCGGTGTAATAGCTCAGCGTGGCAAAACATCTTGATCCGGAACGCAAAGGAAAACGGTGAAAATGGTCCAGGCATCATGGCGAAAACGCTTCTAGCCCTGAATGACAGTGACCACAATCAAATACGCGCGCAACGCCTTCACATTGTGCGCTGTCATTTATTCAATGCACGGCGACGGAAGATCGAGGACAACAATATTACAAACGTATGCGCTGCAAGGATCGCCTTGGAGACAACACGCTTCCTGTTTCTGTCAGTTGCCTTGCGTGCAAAATTGATCGAAAGAACGTTTGATTGTCACTCGTGCTGTTGTTTGCTGTTCATTGATCTAAATTGCGATTGGGTGTTCCAAGTGTTGTCTTGTAGATATGGGCATGAGTCTTTGACGCCAAAGCTATCGTTGGTCTGACTGTACTCGAGTGCTCATAACTGCTGGACTTAAGAGTCGTAGCTATTGCCCGGACCTCGAATTGCCGCTGTAGCTCGTGGTTGTTCGTTCTCAATCTGCGAAGGCACATCGCTGACCTGGTATCTTAATAGTGTTGATCTCTTGGTCATGATTAGCACCGCGGTGCTTGACTTGGCGATTATTGCCTTGGCATCGTACACCAATGGTAGCTATTGCATCGTAGATACCCGCGTGTACGTGCACGCGTTGTGAATTGTGCCGCTGCCGGTTTAACTAAGTCCATTTACCTCAAGAGCAAGCGCACATGAGCACCTTTCGGCGTCACTGACGGTCGGCCACAATCGAGCATGCGGCCATGTTCTTGTGAAGTGTCTGCTATCAGATATCGACACTTGAGCTAAGCATAAGGTGTGACCACAAGCGTGACCTAATAAATGACCTGGAAAGGATTCTTCCGCGAGCATAGCGCTGATGGAATCTCTGTTAATCGTAGCGTCTAGCTAATAAAGATCGCGGTGCGATTATCTCTTCCCCGTGTACAACCTTGTATCTCTTCTCGTTTGCTCAGCCTTGTGAAGGTCATCGTGCTTGTTTCTTAATGTGAGAAACAAACACCGGGGCCTTCACGCAGGCTGTCAATTTAAAATATATTCGTGTGGTGAGCCATCAATGCGGCCAACTACTGCTCTTTGAATACGCTATAGTTGGATACATTCATGGACTACACAACTGTCAATCCTTCTTCGTGGGCGATCAGCAATTTTTCCAATGCGATTTTTATGGATGTTACTAGAATGTCTTGCTTATTATACAACAGCTTCCGGTCTACACACTTAAGAGTGCTGCAGCAGCACATTATTGCTGCCCTCATTCGCTTGAGCAGTGATGTGGTTGCAATTCATTTATTTTTGCAACTATCGAATAGAATACTGGCAGAAATAATCACAAATCTTCAACCACAAGACAAAGTTGCTTGGACAAAGCAAATGCAAATCAGAACACTAGAGACTCCGCGGTAAGGGTTGAACGCGATTGCCAGCGCTCAGGCTTTACGGCGAGCTCGACCCACAATCCAACGTGATGGCACTCATACCCACTGGCAGAAAGCCGATGCGTCGATGCGCGGACAAGCGATTTGGGACCAGGACCTCGTTTGCAGCGTTGTATCCTGCAGCCCTGATGACTGTTGTAATGTACCCCAGCGTGTACATGTTGCTTGAGAGTCGGCATCAACATGCGATGGAACAACGATTTCCTGCTGCTGCGCAACTGCGACACACTCATACTTGTTGCTCGCTCCCTTCACGGGCCGAGTCCATAGCTGTTTTTAGAGCCGGCTTTGGCAGAATTATTGTCAGGTCCGTCAGGAATTGGATGCTTTTGGCCAATCTCCTAAGCAATGTCTGAAGTTTGGTTTTTTACTTCAGCCACACACAGCAGAGCTTGACTGATTTTTTTCACAAGATTGTTGTTCATGTTTTCTGCTACGATTTCTGATTGAAGTCCCATAAGATCGACTGAAGAGTCCGTTTGACCTGTCGGAGCTGTGGCACCGCGAAGACGTCCAGCTTAACCGTCTAACTCAACCAGCTCAAGAGAAATGAGCACGACCGAGTAGTATCCTCCCTTTGCAGGTCCAAGTCGCTGGCGGTCGAGCTGATCTCACGTGCAGCATGTCTTCGCTTTTTTTGATGCGACCGTACGTAAAGAAATTCAACGTCGATGGGCGATCATTGCCTCATTGCCGCCCAGGTCCTTCTTCGCACTGGTCTACACATCCAGCCTTGCTGCCCAATACGAACTCCCAACGCAAAGAGCAGAAGCGGAAGAGACCGGCCGCCATCTCCACAGCGATGTAGGTCACTGGCTCGAGAATGACCACTCAACACGACTCCGAACGAGCGAAGACACACTGCACGACAGCCAAGGTGTCCAGAACCTTCGCGACACAGCCAGGGAACCTCACGCAACCAAAATGGTACGCAGTGACCATAGCACACATAAGTACCAAGCCGGACGCGAAGCTTGAAAGAGTGGGTCTCTGGTGGAGGATATCGCAGTTCTACCTAAGGTAACGCAATATACCGCAACGTGAAATACCAAATACATCCAGCCTTGCTGTGCTCTTCGTGGCAATTGTCCTGCTTACTCAAGTCACGTAATCGCCATATTTGTGCCGCTCATCATTCACATCATGGGCAAGGACGTTGATGTTGGTGTGTTTGTGGACACCATTGACTCGCCCAGCTATGACAATGCTGCTAGAACGGGTATCGTGAACACATCATTGGGCTACACTCTACCAGAGCTGGTCGATGGCATCGTGAGTGGTCGGTCTCGCCTTCTTCCGCAATGATATGAAATCCATGTTGATGAGTTCAGACTGTATAAGCAACACGCTTGTTGTTCTCAATGAATACGCAGCTCTTGTTTTGAGCAACGGACACTAACCAGTGACAGGAGTAATAGCTGTCGGAGTATTCACACACAGAATCTCTCTTGCCTCAAACAAATAATTCGATTTCTTGGTCAACGGTTGCACAATCTCCACACTCCGATGACCCTCAAGCCAACAAATCCAGAATCAGATAACAATCCAGAGCTCATTAATGGCCGTATACGGTTGAATCACACGAAATCACTCCTTTGTTGAGCCACTTTTCTTGGAATAATCAAATCGACAATTTGCTCCAAGTACTTTACCCAGAGACAACTATACCATCACTAGGCACAAAAGAAATCACGATTGTCTAATGGAAAACACCCCGAATGAAAAAGGTATTTGATCACATTGGCTGCATATTTCTCCACAATACTCGACGATGCCGCCTTGAATTCAATAAATGCTGGTGCCATCAGTTCACTCGCAATGCGCTTTCGATCTGATAAGATCCCATGCACCACAAATACTATTATAGCATTGCTGGAGGAAAGCAAGCCATTCACCACTGTGTCCGTCTTGAGCAATAGCACCCCAGTACTGCGCGGCGCCCAAAGCTTCTCTCAACTGGTCCGGCCAACAAGAACGATTTACTTCATCTGGGAGCGCAGTAAGTCGTGCAACATGGGCAAGCAGCGGCGGACAGTAGCGTGCGCGATCCTGCAGATTGTTGTGCCCCTACGACAGCGAGGCCAAAGAAAATGTCGTACTTGTGAACGAAGCGTGCCGCCCAACTTTCGAGAAATCGACGAGCGCGCGGCCACAGAACTGATGCCTGCCAACATCGCAGCCACCCACTTCCATCAATATAATGGCTCAGTCAGTGGTCCGTCTTGCTGTAATCTCGTTGCTTGCTTGTAATAGTACGCATCAGAAGTACACTCCAGACTCTGATCTATGCTCAAGAGCGACTACAGTGTTGATAATTTCTCAATTAGAGCACACCCGCTTCTTTATTTGGATATTCTCATAAGGCCAAACAAAAATACCAGACGAAAGAACCCGAAATACATGAGATTATCAAGGTAAAGACGTATAAATGCAATGGCTACATCCGTCTGTGTCAACTGCGAGACAGTGGTCGTCGTGTAGTAGTGTCGGATTACATCGAGTTCATCTTGACGCGGAAGAACGCGATGGCGAAGAGCAGACCTACAGCGCTCACGATGCCACCGACCAGCACTGGAAGCTTGTAGCCCATGGACGTGTCCACGATGCCGGTACCGATGGCGTAGTTGAGCAATTGGCCGAAGCAGTTGGCCGAGTTGATGGCGCCAACGTAGACACCGATGTCGACGTCATTGCCGAATGCGTGGATGATGAGCGGCACGATCATGGAAAAGTACGTCACCTGCGTGAACGACACGATGACCACGAAGAAGACAGCGAGAGTAGGCGACGTGGTGTAGGCCAGAGCCAGCAGCAGCACCTGAGGGATGAGTGACACGATGGTGACCCACTGGCCACCGAACTTCTTGACAAGGAACGGCAGCATCCAAGAGAAGATGTAGCCCACAGTATTGGTCAGGAGATCGGCACGACCACCGGCCATCTTGACACCGCGACTGTAGTTGGACTGCTCATCCGTACAGGTACTACCGCAAGCATCGGCGCCTTCAGAAGAGCCGCCATAGACTTCAAGACCGAAGAACTGGCCCTTGTTACCATTATACGCCGTAAAGCCGTAGCAGACCGTGAAGAGCACGATCGAGTAGATGACGAGCATGTAAGTAAGCGTGCGAATACCATAGTAGATCTGCACGAAGGCGTCGACGATGCGCATCCAGGCTGATGACGTGTCTTCCGGATCCTTCTCGAGCGGGATCTCGTCAGCCACGTAGCAGCACGCAGCGACACAGATGGCCATCACGGCGGCCAGCATACCCAAGAACCAGTGCAGCGTCAGGTAGGCAGCGCCCCAGATCTCAATGTAGCCAGCGACCAGGATGGCACCAAAAGTGGCCCAGCCTTGACCCATGGCTGAGCCCAGCGTCTGACGATCACCAGAGAAGTCCGAGATGAGCAAGTAGATCGGCGTCTGGACCACGTTGACCGTCACGTCCATCCAGAGGTAGAAGAAGGCGGTAAGCCAAGCCGTGTACGTGCGACTGGTGGGAGTACCTGGGGAACCATCACCGTAGTCACCAAGCCAATCGCCCATGTCACGCGTGTAGCCCATGAGGATGTAGCAGATCACACTGCCGATGGCAGCCCAGA
>JAADVW010001072.1:0-10118 GCA_023335875.1 Elongisporangium prolatum | reverse complement strand
ATTGTCATTCTTGATAGTCACACGTTACTACTGATCTAAAGGACATATAAGGGTACACAGTGTGAGGTATTGGCTTACATTAAATTATTTGAGATTGTAAACCAACTGGTTCTCCACCCCTTAGAGCCAGTCGGGAAAAACCATACCACAAGTGACGCCCCGGTGCGGTCAGTTTCTCACGGAACTTGACCCACCTCATCGCTAGTGGTGCGCATGTGCGGATCGGGTATAGCTGATCAGTCCAACGCTCACATTGCTACTCTCACTACGGATCTGGAGAAGGCTCGCCGTTTCCGGGCTCACCGCGACGCCGAACTGTCGGAAATGACTGAGCACGTACAGCAATCGTTCTTTGTGGCCAGTCGTCTGGCTACTCTGGTTTCCAATTGCCACGCGAGCATCCAAGATTCCAATACTGAATTGACAGCTAGGGCCCGATTACCTTCACGCGGGAGAGATATCTATGAGTTGTTGAACCGCGCCACTGGAGTCATGGACCTTGGTCCTTGTTCGCGGATGGTACGGCTGTCGTCGAAGATCATCGTAGAACTGTTCCATGACTCCGAACTGACCGTTGACGGTTGCCGCTGGGCGTAGAAATTCACTTGGCGTTCAGGACGAGGCAACGGGGCTGACGATGCGTTGCTGGATTGGGCTGCGGCAACTGGCCTCAGACTGCATTTCCTGGGCCGACATATCGATTGACTCACCGGATCGGAAGGAACTTGATTCACTAGAATGTGGTGACACATGGTGCTCCAGATCTTGGGTGTTCATGGAGAACTCGGACGGCGCCGCTTCGTAACCCGCGTCGTAGTAGCTCGAGAAGCTACTGCTCGAACTGGGTAGCGGAGGTAACGTAGTAGGAACCTCCAGCTGGAGCGTGCTGTGAGTTGCTACGCTGGCATGACTGGGAAATTCCGTTGTCACGCTGGTAGCGCCGCTTCTGCTTCTTGCATCTTCGTTTTCTTGTTCAATGCTGAATGCGACGCTAATTGGTATCTAAGAGAGTTGGCAGTACTCTCAGACGTTATCTCGGATGCGTTGAAGATCCTCCAGGCCGAACATTTCTTCACTCGCGCTGGGTAGGGAGGACATCGAGGCTCTCTCGCCGAAAGAGCCAAATCCTTGAGTCGAGCTGGATAGCTCGGACTCAGATCCACGCAAGGGGCGAGGTGATAGGTCAGATCCACCGCTTGAAGTCATCTAGCTTGGTGTTGACATTGACGATGGTCGTAGTGCAAGAAGTCAGTCGGCTATGTCCGTCGACTACTCTCTGACCAGTTTGAGAGGCGAAGTAGTCGAAAGTGAAGACATGCCCACGGACGAAGAAGACCAGGCAGGTCGTACACGCGAACAAGAAGTTTGGGCCAGTCCCAGCGCTTCTCTGCTGAAACAGGACGATTAACAGTCAGTCCGGTCTAATGCATCGATGCGTACAGCGCGGACTTGGTCTGGGCATGAGTTCGTCCCGGCGGCTCCGGTATATAAAGAAATGAAAGAATCAGGACAGCCGTTAGTCCAAACACACGCAGAACCTCGCAGAATGCAGCCAGCTCAGAAAATCAAGAAGAACAAAACGACAGGAGTATCAAGGCTGCGTAAAGTGTAAGAGAATCGTCGACAACGACTGCTAGACCAAGAAAGTGTGGGATCAAGAAGTGGGAATGTGTCCATGTCGTCGCCTCTCGATCGGCACCCCGAGTGGATTCTGCTATTCCCCCAGGATATATGCTCGTGCCTGTGACTGCTGTACCTGTAATTCCGCCTTTCCGACCCGTGCCTTTGCAAATTCAACCGGGACCAGCTCCAGTAGCCACTACATACCCAGGAATGTATGTTCCTCGTTCGGCTGGAGTTTCAGCCGTGCTGAGTCACCCCGGTTATGAGTTTCGCCATGCTGCAGGTCACCCAATGGGGGGGGGGTACTACATCCCAGTGACCGGTTCAGACTGGATGCGCACTCAAGACCCTACTGTTTCGGGTCAGGCCGTCATAGGTGTGCAAAGGATAGAAATTGATCGTCAAAGTTATGCGGAGCAACCACAGGTCCAAGTAGCTAAACAGCCTCCTATGTTTGCGCAAATCCCTTTCGACCAGAGCCAGTAGTCACTGTTGCCGTCAGAACTCGGGCCACAACAAGGAGCCAGCGGAAGAATGCCACCACCGACTCTGCAGCAGCCGTCTTCCTCGCCAATACAGCAAGCAGCCTCATGGGTACCTGAGATGGTGGGAGTGGCACCACCAAACCGAGTCGCCTCCACCAGCGAACGTGTCAGCGACAGGAGTTGACGATGACAGGCATCAGCCAGCTACTACAGCTCCAGCAGCCGAAGGGGGGGGGGCAGACTCACTGGATAGGTTCCGAGCTGCACCGCCCAACAGCCCAGCCCAAGATGCTCCGATTCCCTCGCCGCGCAAGTTGCCAGTACCCGCTTTCACAACGCTAGCGCTAGGCGATAAGACGAAACAGCTGGACCACAAATAGTGATGAAATGGGGAAAAAGTGATCCGAGGATGGTGGTCCCGCTGACAGCGAATCAACCCAAGTTCGAGGAATGGGAAGTAATGGCTTACAGGTCAGGTACTCTCCGTACGGCGAAGCGACTGGCGCAGGGAGGATCATGGCTGAACTTCCTTAGTTCCCGGCGAGTCATTCTCCAGACAATTGTAAATCGAGACCTCGTGGACTTGCCCTCGACTCCTCGAGGCGATAGTTGTGATGCAAGAAATCCTGTTCCAGTCAGCCTATGAATACCATCATTTGATCCCTGTTTGGGACTCCATCCCGGAGTTGTGTGCCAGAAATCCTGAAGAAATTCAGGAAGATGCAAGCCGGTTGATTGACTTTCTCGCCCGGGAACAAGAAGACTGGTCCATGGCACTGGTCTCAGCCGGAGAACGAGCACGTTTTGAACCGGCCTCGTCTGTTCGATCAACAGAGTCCAAGTGCGATCTCCGAGTGTGTCGTCCCTCCACGGATCAATACACTCCCTCCTCCAAGAGGCAGCGGAACAAGTGAGTCAACAGCCTGTGGCCACGGTGATGGTAGCCCAAGCCGACGGAGTCAGGTCTAGCACCGCGTCTCATTACGAAGCTCCCGGGGCTGGACCCCCCCCCCCAGATCACGCTAGACATGCACAAGCCCAATCAAGGAAGAGGAGCCGGTCTTTACCTCAGGACTATTCGACGCATCAACATATCGACGCTATCCAGCCGAAGGATGGGTTTCAGCGCCGACAGCCAAACGAGAGGCTAAGTCGTCTGGAGACACCGGTGCTAGCACGCTGAAGGGCCCCAGTAGACCTATGGTGGTGAAGAGTTTTATTCCTCATGATATGGTCAAGACGTTGACTGGAATGGACACACCTGAAGAGTGCAAACAATGGAAGGTACCTCTGATGGCACCCAGTTGGACAACAGATGGCGATCTTTCCCATCCGCAAGCACCACTGTAGTCAGTGAGAATCAGACCGGGTCCCACCTCGGACCAGTCCGAGGGACTGGAGCCAGTTAGGCTGGTTGGGGTCAGTTTGGCTGACTGGATCCAGTCTGGGGGTATATCTTCGGGACATGCGGGACGTGGGCTTGAACTTGCGTAAGAGACGTTTTCTGGGAGCAGGTCGCGTTTTAAACAGCAAGCCTGCTGATTGGTTGAGCTGAATTCTGACGCCATTTCGTCACAGAAGCGCCTATTTAACGCCTTTCCAGAAATTGTCCTCGTCGATTCGACACATGTGACGAATACGAACCGATTTAAACTATTCAGCTTTGCGGTTCACAACTTTTTTGGCATGGTAAGTGACGCAATTCATTAGGATTGCATGTGAAAATAATGGAGCAATTAGAATGACTTATTCTGGCACGTCAAGGGTCAATATGTTCACCATGCCCTTGTAGAGACTGACGAAAAAGTGAACTTGTGGTTATCGGTGGATAGTTTCAAGAGGAGCAATTCCGGGTGGAGCAACATACAAGTTCTGGTCACCGATAACGCAGTCCACAAGAAAGATGTGTTATGTGAGGCCTCCCCCGAAGTCAGACAACTGCTCTGTCAGTGGCATGTGGTCACGTGGTTAAAGTTGCAAGTGTACCTTTCTTGCTGATGTCTCAGTCACGGTAAGAAGCCACTCTAGGGTCTCGTATGCGCACTGGTTAAAAGCAAATCGGCGGACGAGCGCTCTGCGAACAAGAATGCTATTTTAGCTCTTCTCAAAGGCAATACGGACGATCTATTTTTCAAGCGTTTTGTGGTGCATAAAGATAACACCTAGAAAGAGTGGGAATCAAACAAGCGCGGTAACATCCCACATTTGAACAACAACACGAACAATCGTCTGGAGACCAAGTGGGGAAAAATCAAGCAAGTGGTCAGCCCGTCGTTTACGATAGACATGCTGATATCAGCACTGATTCCTCTGCAAAAGTTTGCCGAAGAGCAGTACTTGGTCCGGTATCATCGTGTCGGTAGTCGGGCGGTGCCGACCAGCGAAGACCCCTAGCTGTCGACACTGGGAATGCCGTTGGGCGATTATGCCTTTCACGTGGCGGCAGACCAGCATGCTTACGCCGTGGGACCGCGCGCGGACTATGAAGTAGATCTAAGTACTCATGTGATCACCAAGTTGACACACCGCCATACTGGCTCGGTCCATGTAATCGACATTGTGGTAAGGACTCAAGTTTTGTATGAATTATGCGAGGGTTCTGTAAACATTATGTGTTACGTTATGTAAACTTTTTGTAACGTCCGGTTTAGTTTTGACACTGTTCAATATGTTGTTTCTAATTGTAGAACAGCAAATGCGCCTGCATTTTCATGAATACGTGTCTTCTGCCGTGCCGAGACGTTATGTATTTCCGAGCGAAGAACTACGAGACTGTTCTTGCGCCTATGAAGATGATTGCATCAGGGTGGATGTTGACTTGCCCTGTAAACAATATTGCTGCAGGCGACGTGAGCCCCGGAGACGTGACTTCGATCACATGCCCGCCTATTCGTGAAGGTCCACCGGTATGAAGTGCACGCAAGTACTCTCAGCCCAAGGCGATATGGGAACAAATCATTGATCCGATGGCCTTGCAGTCGTCGCCAACGGCTCGAAAGTTTTTACGATGCTTTCTAAACCGGCAACATTGATTCTTTTACGGGGTATATCGACCAAAGCACCGACGCTCCTGAACTATCCCAAATACCCGTGTTCAGCGGTGTTCAGTTGTCGATCCTGCCTGCACAGGACATAACTTCTCAAGTCATCTCTACAGCCAGCAGCACGTCTGCGCTGCCCATGGTAATCAGCTGGACACATCTATCGATTTAGACGACGAAGAAAAGAAGAAACCAAAGAATAAGCTCCTCTGTCGGCTGATTCCGTAGGGAGGTCGCGAGAATCCGACACCAAAACCTTACAAGAATACGCCGAAACCGCACAAGTTGGAAGTGAAAGCACTCAGTCAGCTTCTCTTTGCCTCCTCGCACTCGCGGAATGTCTCGTCGCGCGAAAAGACGCCATCACGGGCCAGCGAACTGAAAGAAGCAAGAGCCCTGGCCAAGCAAATTGTGAAGGCCAAAAGGCTCGACAAATTCTGCTCGATGACGTGGCAACGCTGCTAAGTGAGCTCTACAGCATGCTTTATGCCAAGCCAATGATTGATTTGCTATATTTGAGTGATGTGGAACTCAATGGAACGGCTATCGTGCGCCATCTCAATGTTGAATAGGCTGTTCCGGTTATAACGAAGACACCTCAGCTTGGTAAAACCAACGTAAGGACAGTAATACCCGTAACAGCGCCAATCACCAGGCTAGGATTTACACTATTTGAAGTGATCTCGTAAAGCTCCATCCATCAACCTCAGATGCATCACCCGCGTCATCAGCATCAGCATTATCAGCTATATTCAGCATAAAATCATACATGTTGATTAATGTGTCTTCATCTACTGATTCCAGTGATAGGTCTTATCCTTCATTATCCGTATCGTGATCGTTCATCTCTGGTGGATGCGTAGGCATTGCAGGCGCTGATACAGCAGTACGCCGAAGTGGGTAGCGAATAGTTTGATCCCGTCGCCAAAACCACAACAGCGAAAGAATATCAACATGTAGACTGGGCTGCTTTCGTATCCACGGTTATCTGGACGTGATATCAAACCTTGCTCGAGCGAACCTGGTAATTCGAGCATAATATCATTGGCTTCTGTTGCAAGTTTGCGCAATAGCTTCTCCATAGGATCAATTTGCTTCACCAGTGTCTGAAATTGTTGCGGTCGTGCTTCCTTCTTTTACCCACGATATAATGATCTGCATTGATTGAGCAAAATGCGCATCAAGTTGGCTTTCTCCATCCTAATTCTTTGTAGAGTGATGAAAATTCCCTGTAGAAGTCTCATGTAGGACAACATTAATGGCAACAATATGTTCTGAAAGCATGTAGCATTATCGGAAACCAATACAGTATTCCTCACGTGTGGTAGATCTTGTCGCAGGCTAAACCAAATTGCTTTTAATGCAGATATAACTGATTCCAGATCCTGTTTACTGTTTCCTTAAAAAATATGGTCGAAATACATTCGCTGATCATTAGCAGCCGGAATCTCTCCTTCCTCAGTGTCAAATGTAAAATAGTGAGCCATACATCCATGCCACAATATCCCTCGCTTCCCATAGTGCTCCACCGTCGTTTCACGAAAGTATATCGGCTCAACTTTCATTTTTTTTTTTAAAGTCGATTGTTAGCATGGCCACCAGACAAAAAGCAGTACTGCACATTTTGGTAAGACGAACAGGTAAATTGGAGCTATTGTGTGTATTATGGCTGAGTGATCCTGTTCTGTTTGGCGAACTGGCGTAAATGTTTACTGCAGTGAGCCATTGCAAGTGCTCATTTCATCTTAAGTGCCCTCTTGTGGTCTGATTGGAAATTGGCAGCGCAGAAACAGCCAATGCAAACACTTGTGTTGCTTCACGTGGCAACGGATTAGATGAGAACGAACCTTGCACTATGACGATTTTCTCGTTTTCAAGCATAATATATCGAAAGTCTTGATAGTTGCTTTCGCAGATTTTTGTTGGCATGTCGCGAGAATCAAGAGCTCTAAATGCAGGAAGATTTCGGCGAGAACTCCCAAACCACCAGAACTGCCATGCATTTTATATGAAGTCCTTGGGAACGTGAAATTTTCAGGCACAAGATGATACCGACATCTGTAAGTAAAATGGGTTGATCGCGCTGAATGAACGATCCAGATTCAGCAGCAACTATGCTTGAGTTTATAATTGGTGGCAGCGAGACAGATGGGCGAAGAAATTTTTGTAACTTCATGCTATCGATGGCTGCTTTATTGGCTGAGTTGATTGAGGTTTGAGTGGCAAACCCGCGCTCGACAGCACGAATGTCTAACACAGCATTGATTTCTGCTGAGATTTGTAGTACAACAGTCTATAGATGTAACCACAGCACTTAAATCCGTTTTCAACTGCACCGAGAGCGACTAGAATCCCAATATGAGGCGGTATGCCGCTTGGTCGAATAGAATCATGAGCGGTAGAGCAGCTGCATGAAACCTTTATTAATTGCAAGCTACTTAGAACTTCTGGATTCCGAAACAATGGAAACTTGAACAAAGGATATTTCAGAGGCAATGTCCTTTGTAGATATTCACCATTATAGACAAGAGTAGCCAAAAGAAATCTACACACCTGCGTCAATCTTAGAGGCGCACATGGAAAGCATAATTGCACACACTGATCTACTTCATCATCTATCTGAGGAAAAAACCGAGGCAACACAGCGGAGTTTGCCAATTCAAACGGCAAACCAGCAACAAAGCGGCCAACAATCATGTCTCCAGCACTTTTATATCGCACTTAGGTATACTGGACTCGTGGTAGACTCCATCCAGCTCTAAGATAATTGACGAAGCTGAGTAGCAAGCTGTTATACAATCAGAAACAAAGGTGACCTCACCTTTTCTTGCCGATTGCGATCCAAAATCTGATGGCACATATCCATAACTATCTGAGTGCTGCTGGGCAGCGGGTAGCTTTAACGCACGACCAAGAATTTTTGCGTAGCGATCATATTGATTACTCCCAGGAAATAAATAATTGCTGAAAGCGAAGCCTATTGTTGCATATAAATGGCAAGCGCTAGAATAGGACAAATGGCTGCCACGATTGGACTTGCACAACCAGAGGTTATGTGTGTGTTTGTCATTCCAATTTTCTTGTGGCCGAACCAAATTGTTAATGCGTCTTAGTGCCATTACATATGCTCGTATCTGAACGACACTGAGTTACTGCTCTGCACATTAAGTGCTGCTGAATGGCTTCAGAGATATTTCGGTACAGAGTGAATTTGAGTGGCTCTTTTCTTTCAATCAATTTGACACCACTGCTTTGTATCCGACGCGCCACTGTCTACTTCAACCCCTCAAAGAAAATCTTGATTCCACTGAGAACTCCAGTGACATACGAGCATTGTGCATGTGGTACAAATGGAAAAGACAGGATCGCATTGATGCATAAACCGATTTACCGAGTCGCTCACCGTTGGCTTTTCTCAGCGACACTAAAAAGGGCTCAAAATCCTTTACCTACAATCCAGAAAGAGCATTGCTTATAGTCCCGAATAATCGTCGGCCTTTTGAGTCTGTGGACGAGAAGAAGGCTCTGCATCGTCGAGAAGTTGACACAGCGAAGGCTTCAAGAGGCTTAGTATCTTCTCATGCAGCCAAACGATAAACCTCAGGATCCCATACATGTAAACATCCTGGAGGAGCCGAAGATATAATCGCTACCCAATTGGTTCACTTTCTCGTCAATCCGAGTCATTCCTCTATCATTGTCATCACTTCCTCGATCAATCCTTCCATTGCGCAGGTTGAAATGGAAACATCTCGTGGAGATCACTATATTACCATCGACTTCGTATTCAATACGATCCAACAATTTTTCAACAAACACGTACTGCATATGAAGTTACTGCTTGTTCAACAGATCGTGCGATGTAGCGATGCAATTTGCGAGCTGTTTCTGCTAACAACCCCCGCTTCTTGAGGCCTTCAAATCTTCTCTACCTTTTTCAAAACTTTTGGTTGATCTTTTAAAAAGTTATCAATTTGGTCGGAAAGTGCTTGAACTTCTCCACGAGAATGAATGCTCGAAGATGCACGTAAAACTCGTATTCCCACGGATGATTTAGATGCTTTAGAGTAGCATCCAGCAATTGACCGAAACATCAGGCTCTCTTCCGCATATGTAGGTTCATGGCCCAAGTTTGTCTTCCGTAAAAAATCCACATATACGTTGATCACCGCAAAGGTTTCGCAAATCCTCATTCCAGCAAGTTTGACAATACGATACAATTGCTCGTCGTCATTCTGATGCCAAGTTTTTTTGTCCGACCATTCAATTACAGAGGGAAGACGATTCAAATAAATACATGTTCACGTCTGACAGACCAAGCATGCAAAATAAATCGAACGCGAGTTCGTGTTCAGGAATTGCACTAATTGAAGCAGTAGTTAATTGCGACTTTTTACGTCACACCTTTCGTGTAGCTGGAGGCTCAAAAAAAACCACCAGCTCGATATACATTAGTCGGGTTCTTTTTCCTCTTCTCTAATGATGTTTTTTCATGCTGACCGGGTAGTCTGGATTTCTTTAATCAATATCATGACCGTCGTGTGCGCACCTACACCTTGGACATTCATTGCACATTGGAAAATTTCACCGACCTCTCTTACAAAGCGGATTCAAGGAATATTTATTAAATTCAAAAGACAAGTTTATATTACAGTAAGAGTGTGTTAAATGTCTTCAATCACTGCAAAACCTAATTCTTCGTCCATAGCTGCAGACGTTTCTCGCTTAAGCGTCAGTTTCAATGTTCACCGCAGTTCGCGAATCCCGCCCATGTGTCAACAGCACCACATTAGGAGCGGTTGCTGATGCCGAGCACCGCAGCTCGTGCACTGTCTATGCAGATTGATGCTAAGCGACTCCGACACGTCCATGTTCATTGCGGCATGGACGTGCATCAGCATCATGATCATCACAGGTAAGAAGGACACCAGCAAAGACATTCTAGAAGGTGCATCTAGAACAAGTATGT
>JAADVW010001071.1:0-10125 GCA_023335875.1 Elongisporangium prolatum | reverse complement strand
GTGTACCTGGAGGCTCTTGGAGGGCGTACTGCGCCCTTGGCACTCGAGTTTGAGCGCAAGTACCGGGAACTGATTGCACAGGCCTATCCCAAGGAGTGCGACGGCCGCACGATCTTCAACTTTAAGCGCTTCTTCCTCATTTGCCACCAAGCTCGAAGCCTAGGCGATTCATAGCGCAGCTTTAATCACGACAACGATGACATAGTTATTATACCTGTCCATTTATTCCGCAGTATCAATCCTAAAGTGCCACGATTTCTAGCGCATCAAAGACTTGAGCCACAGTCATTGTATTCGGCGCCACGACTAACAATTCGTTTTGCTCTGGGTCGACTTGGTCAACTGTATTCAGTGGGAAAACGTGCACTGCTGTTGTGCCCAAAACGTCCTCGCAAATTCGCAAAAGCGAGTACACTCTCTTGCTTGCTCTCCATTGTAAACCACAACGCCGTCGAGACGATGATCCAGTTTCATTGCGCATTCGCAGGAACACACGCTCGACGATTGACATGGACAGTTCCCCCGCTACAAGAACTTGAATGCCACTCCATTTCCTTCGCTGCTCTGCTGTAGGTAAATCCAAGCTTACGTTGCGCAACAGGATGACATTTCTTTCAAGGGATGAAGATGGCGCATCCGCTACGCTCTGAGCTGCCTCGTTCTCTAACAGACCAACAAAAAGGCCATAATTTGCTGCTGTTGTCGTGAATTCGCACTCGACTGGCAGAATCGGTTTGAAATGCCGCTTTATAAACTTGCATATCGGATCATACAGCTCCAGATCTAGTCCGTACTTGATGCGATCTGTGTGATCTTCCCGTATAGCCTTTGTATTAAACAAATACCGCGCAATTCTCATCAATTCGGTCTCGGAAAGCGTTCGATGGAAGTGATAAAGCGACTCTGGATCCGCCATTTCGATCTCAAGCATGAGCTCTCCATCCCAAATCTCCTGGATACGAACGCTGTAGAAAACGCTGTCGATGCTTGCGATACATCGATGATCCAGACCGCTCAGGCTTCTAGAAACAGGCATCTCTTCTGCTTGTGTACTTTCTAAAGCGTGATCGCTCTTATTATGCATCTGGTCACTGTTTGGTGGTTCGTTGGAGCTCGCAATTGCCAATGGCGTGAAGTTCACAGTCAATTTTATGGCTTCCAACGCCAAAATGTTCAGCTGAAGCTTTTCCAGAAGCGGCTCGAGCAGTTCTTCGTGGATACCAAGCAGTTCTGCTTCGCTGGTTGCTGGGGCTTGATTGTCAATGCTCTCACCTGGGCGATAACTGCCTAAATGCGGACACAGTGCGTTCAGCAGGTGGTTATCCACTTTGACAGTGGCTTCGGTGTGATCACCAAGCTCTGGGCACTCAAGAATTGCTGCGTGAATCTCAAGCCACCACAATTCAGACGTCGCAGGCGCGTACACCTCGTTGACCACCACGTCCACAAGCAAATCGGTCTTCTCGGCGTTGACTTGCCGGATATATCGAGTGCCACGATAGATCGTCAGTTCGCGTTTCTGGTCTTGCTCGCTCTTAGTGCTGGGCGTCGGGATCTCCGTGAGAACGATGTGTCCGTTCTTGTAGCCTACGTGCAGCTGCAGGAACAACAGCTCGGCCAGTTCTTGAAAGCGCTCGAGCTTCCGACTGGCGTACATGGCTGTGTACTTTTCGTAGTCGGGCACGAGTCGCTTGATATCGCGAAAGTGCAGCGTCAGATAATCGTCCTGCGCGGTCCAGGCTTCGTACACGACGTAATGAATGCACAGATTGTCCGCGTCTTCCGCGCTCTTGGATTGCAGTCGACTGTCTTCCAAGAGGATCTGGACAAGCAGATACTGCCCACAGAGCTGGCGAGTGCCGTTGAAAAGCTGAGTGGACCGTTCTAGGATGCCAGGGATGCCGCCATCGTCCGCAAGCGTGTGGTATTTCAGTGCACTACTGCTCAGAATGGCCTCCATCTGCTGCTTCTGAGCATTGAGTTCGCGTCCCAGTCGCTCGGCCTCCAGCTGTGCGATCCGCATGTGATGCTCGGCAGTCAGGACGCGAGTGTGAAGCGCCTCGAGCTTATGCCGCAAGGTTTCTTTTCCGAGCGTGCGCACAACACTTTTCACTCGGTTTTGCAGCTCGTTGCGTCGATGGTCAGTGATCAGCTTCTGTGTCTCTGCGTGCACTTGCTCCAGCACGATCTGCTTGTGGATCCGCTCTCGTTCTAGCTCTGTTTGTGCCAAGACGAGATCGTCTGACGTGGTTTTGAACGCAGTCCTGGTCTCGCGCAGCTGAAGCACGACGAGCTCTCGGGCCTCTTGCTCCAGCTCCAGCTTTGCCTCGAGCGCTTCAATCAGCTCTCGATCATGCTGCTGCTGGCTCGCGAACCTTGTCTGCGCCTCGTTCATGGTTTCTTTCATCTCGCCCAGCGCTCGCTCCAGTTTGAAGCTCTTTTCTCGATACGACAGCTCCTCTGGGGAGCTGCTGCGCAAGCCTGGCGACCCGTTCTCGACTGCAGACGGCAGCTTCCCGCTGTCTGCATAGACAGCCTCTTCGCCTTCGGTCTCTCGCCTACGCTGGGTGGTAGCAGCCTGGCGAGAAGCCAGCTCGCGCGCTTCATCCCGCTCTTGACAGGTCTCAGCCAACTCACGTTCGAGCTGCACGATCTGCTCGCGAAACTGCTTGAGCTCGTTGTACTTGTGCTGCATCTTACGGTGATATCGCTCTCTGTCCACGGGGCGATGCGATGGATTCAGCCGCTCGGCGTACTCGTGCCACAGTCTAGACATGAGCTGCTCGGGCGGATCGGAGCCCGCGACCGAGTCTACATCAATGGCTGGCGGTGTCACGGGGACAGAGCTGCTGGAACTCGCTGAGAAACCCCGATAGCGGAAGCTGCCGGATGCAGCCGCCTGGTTACTATCGCCTCGCAATGGTCTCCGCGGCACTGAAGGTGGCGTTGGAATAGCAGCTGCGGATGGCGACGACATGCGATTCTCTTGATAGCCAAGCGGCATTCCATTGTCCTCTTCCGCGGCTTCGTCTCGATCGTCTTGGTCGCCAATGCGGTCCTCAAGCACAAGTGCGTCTCCTGGCCTTGCCTCGCGCGGCGTCGTGGGGATCACTGGGAATACGACCTTTTCCTTCGACCGACGGAAGCTGCTTGCGTGCTTGCCATTCGTGTGCCAGGCTCGGCCTTTCTGGAACGGCTGGACGTCTCGGTAGCCCGTGGGCAGTAGCTGGACGAGCGGCGACAGCGTCTGGTGCAAAGTCGATGGCTCTGCCGCAGAGCGCAGGCCGTGTACCTTGTGGTCATCGCCATAGCTTTCCATGGGTCCTAGCGGAAAAGCAGAGACGGCGCGGGCATGAAGCAGCGCTTGACTCGGACGCGAAAAGCCGTTTCAGAGGTCACTCAGCCGTCGCGGACTGATCCGTTCTTAGATCGCCCGCGACTCGCCATGGCGCTGATCGGCCAGGAGCTGCAGCGCGAGCTGGATGAACTGGTTGCCACGCATGCGTCTGCGTTGGCCTCACTCGCGACTGCTGGAGCTATAGAGCGCAAGCCTTTGCCTTCCAGACCCAGTCAAGACCCAGCCACACCACTCTTGTCTAGACTGGAATGCCTTCGATATAAGTGCCAGGCGTTTGCAAAGCGATGTCTGAGCCAGGTCCTTCGAGCGCTCTTGTCCTGGATGGCAGCACGTGGGCAAGACCAGATCGCATCCTGGCTGGTCGCGCATTTGCTGCTGTCCATACTGCAGACACAACACACTGCGGCGTTGACAGTAGACGCCATGGCTCAGGTCTCGAACAGTGTGCTAAGTGCGAGCGTAGGCGTGTTCCAGGACATCTATCAGCGCGAGAGCGCAAAGACCAACGAGAGCACGAGCTTCTTCGCATTCAAGAGCTCAGCGCACAATGCCAGGTCGCCTTCGGCCGAGTCGCTGATTCAGGACGCCGTGGTAGCTCAATGGCGGCTCGTGCTGGCCAAGCTGGCGCTGTGTGATTCGCTCAGTGCTGTTCGAGCGCGGTTCCAGACAGAGCTGGGCACGCACATTCTCCAGTCAAGCAAGCACTCCAATGGGCCGACCAGACAGCACGCTTTCCTGCAGCACCTGTCGGAATTGTGTCTGAATCTTGCGAGTAGCGACGGTAACGCGCCAGCTCCAATCGCGCTCAAGATGAAGCAAGCTGGTCTGTTTCTCAAGCTGCTGTATCCGTTCATGCTCAAGCCCAACAAGACTTCGATGCGTCTGAATACCATCGCGATGGTCGCGTCTATCATTCAACGCGAGCTCAAGGATCTGGATCGAGCAGATCTGCGGCTCGTGTACACGACTGCACACGTTGGCGAGTGGAACAGCAGCCTCAGCGATCTGCACGCGTTCGCCATGAAGACCTGCAGCAAGAAAGCGCTGGCAGCGTCGGCCTGGGAGCTGCGCATCGCTGTTCTCTGCCTCTCGCCGATGGATATTTTCACACGATATTGGAAGGACGACGTGCACGCATTGCTGCGGCTGCAATACCAGCACAACAAAGACAGCCACAGCACGAGTAGCCAGACAGCACTCGAGTGTATTGCATTAGGCTTCCGCCACGTGCTGCTGCGCCATTTCATCATGGATAGAAACCTGCCGAGCGAATCGGATTGCATGGAGATCATCAACACGATGCAGGCGTGGTGTTTCTTCTCCGTAGCCAAGCACAAGGGCACGTTGCAGAGGTTCCGAGACTGCGTACTGCCTCTGCTCGTGGACATCTCGATCGGAATCGCCGCCTACAACATGGCCTATGCCGTGCAAAGCCACTTGCGGAGGCTACTCATGGAAGTCGAA
Organism: Elongisporangium prolatum; assembly: GCA_023335875.1. Classification (NCBI taxonomy): domain Eukaryota; phylum Oomycota; class Peronosporomycetes; order Pythiales; family Pythiaceae; genus Elongisporangium; species Elongisporangium prolatum. Next base: position 5,303 of record JAADVW010001071.1, on the reverse strand, counting down.
AGCATTTTCGACGAAAAGAAGCTCGTTGGGCTCGAGGCGCTCGTGCGCATCTGCCAGGAATGCGTCGAGTCGACTGATGCAGACGCGCAGACACGCGTTTTCCAGTTGGACACGAAGACTTTGCGATCGAATCGAAACGTCCTGGGCGACCTGGTGGGCCACATTCTGATCGAATGCAACACCAGCTTTGGCCAAGAAGCAGTGACGCCTGCGTCAGCGACCGTGGCTGCATCTACTTCTCGTTTCATGCGTGACGATCATAAACGTGCTGTCGCCGTGGAGATCTTTGGTACTGCGCTCTTCAGTCTTCAGTATGTATACACGGCCATAGAGTTGAGTGAGGACCAGAAGCTGCTGCTGTTGGCACGAGCAACAATTCACACCGATCTGTACATTAGGCAGCGCGCCAATCAAGCGCTTCATGCGATCGTCTGCATAGCAGAGAAGTCGAAGGCCGGGCTCGTAATACGGGGGCTCACTGATTACCTCCTGAGACTGTCGCATGGCACGACAATTTTGGGCGGCGCATCTGCATTTTCTATCTTGATTCGCCTCATTTCTTCATTGTTAGAGACGGCGACTGGTGCTCAAGATTTGGCACATTGGGAGAGCTCTAGAGATGTTGAGGACTCGCTGGTTCAGATCGAAGCTGCATGCTTGTACCTGTTTGTCTACGAAGACGCCCAGCTGCGCCTTCACGTCCTGGACGCATTGGAGACTGTGCGGACTACACGCAGGCAAATGGCCTTGAGTCGATACCAGCCGAGCGTAATGGATGCGATTGATGCACTGGAACCTGAGCTTGGATGCACGTTTTTTGGCTTTGAGACGCCTTCGGATACAAATATGTTGAAGCCTCGAGGCGACAACTACTTCAAACACTTGGCTGGGCCTAGTTCGAGAAGGAGGGCCAGTTTCCGTTGGTCGTATTGCTTGTCGATGGTTTACTCGCGGTTGACGTGCTCTGTTCCGGAGGTTACAGCCTCCATTTGGTCTGAAATGAGAGACAAAACAATAAAACTCGAGCCTGTCATGCCGTCTATAGGAGACAACGAGGCGAATAACGCAGGCGAACTCGCACGCTGGCGGAATCTTGCGATCTTTTGCACGTCAACTGCCTGCATAATGCCTTGTAACAGCGTCGACTCCACGGCAAGCTCTATTCAGACTGTCATCTCTATGAACTCCGTGGCCACTTTGTTCAAGCGTCTGGGTCGATATCTTAAGAGCTTCTCAATCGATCAGAAGAAAGCTGCGATTCTAGCGCTTGGAAGTACAAACGCCTCTTCGCTGCCCATGCTGGTCGAAGTGTTGGATAAATACGAGCCAGAGGCGTTTGAACTCGATCGCCGTTCGCTGCAGCCACAATTCTCGCAACGGACGGAATCCATAAGCGACATGAATGCAGCCACTGGAACACTGAATACAATCACCAATCGGAATCAGTCCAAGGTTTTCAGAGCCAAATATTCAAAACCGGTCTCTCAATTACATCTTCAGTGGGCAATGTGTCGCTGCTATCGTCTGTGTTTGGATACAATGACTCGATACCAGATGCAGAGCAACAATCTCCAGTCTATCATTGCGTTGGAGGTGTTCTTACTCTCTGTGCGTGGGTTTCTGGGCAAAATGAGGTCTGTAATGGAAAACCGCAGTAGATTGACCGGTAGAAAGGACAACGGCCATTTTGATTTTATGATGCAGCAAGATTTCTGTGTCGCTGTTCGTGAGTATGTGCGTCTTAGTGCATGCTTAACAAGGCATCAAGAGACCAGAGAAGCTGCAACGGCGTCATCCGACAACAAGCAGACTCTAGAGGGCATGTTTGAGCTACTGCATTCATTGACGTCGTCTTCTCTTGGGTCCATCGCAAGCTCAAGAGTCCGGAACGAAATGAAAAATGCATTTTTCGATCCCAATGTTCGCATTTACGACTGTTGGCTACACCATTGTGATGTGTTTGGAGATCGTGCGTATGATACCATCATTCCATGGCACTGGGTTGATGAAGAGCTGCGTCCAATTGATTCAGACGGCATTACGGATTCTCAATTGCAGTCATCGCAGCATATTTTCACGTGTCAATCTGCTTTCTCCGCGATGGCAGCATTGCTAGAATGTTTCTGTCTCGACCAGCGCCCAATAGACTCTATCTCATGTGTTTTTAAATGGCTGGATGAGTGCTTTGGTGTAAACGCGAACGCCATCTCGTGTATTCAACCGTTGCAACACTTTTGCAAGCAAGGACTGCGCACACTTCTTCAGAGTGAGTCCAGTAATAGTATTTCAGCGATTTGTATCGAGAAATCGTATTTCACTCAATCTGGACATGAGCATCAGCTGCTTGCCAAGCGATACTTTGAATCTCTGAGTGACCAAACAGCCGAGCTTCGGCGAGAGCTGGAGAACCAAAAGAGCTCTCAACTCGTCGTTCGGATACTTCAAATGTTTCTATTGCATCTTGGCGTCCAAAACGAGGAATCGCACCGAGTTCTGGCATTGAAAGCAGCAAAGCGGATGTTTGTCGGGTTGATAGAGTGGCCTCTGGAAATAATGATCCGTGAGGCGAGTTCGAGACGTTCACCATTGCTTGCGAATCGAATCATGGATCACTCGCAGATGCTTGTATCGTCTGCGCTGGCGTCTAAGTTTTCAACCACGAGTTTTGCGTTGTGTTGTTCATTGCTCAAGTTTCTTAAAGATTGCGACGGAACGCTGCAAAGCCAATTGCTGGGAGTACTTGTACCATGGTTTGCTGAGCTTGATCTAGACTGGCTGCAGTCCGATAACAACGACCAAGGCGACCAGAGTGCTGAAAGCTTGCTCTCACTACTGTTTCGCACAACTACTGACCTCAATGGTGCGAACAGCAATGCTTTGGAGAATATTTGGCTGGCGCTTGCTTTTCACCAGTCACACAACCAATCTCTTGAGGAAAGCAGGGCTGTTTCTCCTAATCTGTCTTCAGTAATCCAGTTCTTGTTTGTTCAACGGACTTCTCTAGAGCAATTAGATACCGCACGGCTGATTTTCTGGTGGTTATGTCGGTGGCAGCAAGCCTCGTCTCAAGTGGTTCGAACGCTTGCAAATTGCGTTCTAATGCGACGTCGACAGCTTGTTTTTTCAGTGGATTGCAATGGAAATACCGACTGCCCAGTGGATGATGTGTCTGTTTTTATTGCGCTTGTTTCTGATAGCAGCAGCCACTTGCGAATCTATTCCAGCAGCACAGATATCGATCTGATCATCCAAGTCATTCACAATGCATTTCTAACGCTATTTGCAGTCATCGAAAGCAAGCGTCAGCAACCGTCTGTCCAGATCCCGCGGAATTCACGGTCGCCTGGGCATAGCACAGATTCGTCTGCTTTAGAAAGCACAGCGTATGAAGATATACATCAAGACTGCCTCGCTGTGCTTCGTGCTTTAATTCCGAAGCTTCAAACATCAATAGATCTCTTTGAATCTGTTTCTAAACGCATCTGCGCTGAATTAGAAACGACATCAGCGCATCGATCAACGTGTGGGAAGTTGAAGAACCTGCTCTGTTTGTTTGCAGACTCAATGTCAACAGAGAAGATTGCTCTGTGGAGCGATGTGTGCATTACGGAGATCCTACTGGCAATTTCAGCACCAGATTCACAAGCTCCACCAATGAATGACCATCAAGCGGTAGTTTGTGTGCGCTTTGCTCTGCTTGCATACGAGTCACTTGCGCCAGCATTCCATGGAGACGTGTATCTATCTGTGCTCGAGCTGCTGCATTCTGCTCTGGACAGCCAAAAGCGAGATGAGACGGCCTCTATCATATTGATTCAAGACTGCCTTGCGACTCTAGCAGGGCTGACCAAGCGAATTCCAGTCGCGCAATTGGCATTGTACCCGCAGATCTTCTGGGTCTGCTTGGCTCTTCTTAATCACAGCAAACAGTTTGAACTTCATCCCTCGATTCTCACGCTGCTGCTGGAGATCGTGAGCAAGCCGCACTTTGCCACGAACCAACTGCTTCAAGACATTTTCATTAGCAAACGCCCAACGCAGTGGATCAATCCGCAATGCTCCGTTCTTCAATCAGTAACTTCCAATCTCCATGGCTCCTGCATTCAAAGTCGGAAGCTGACTCGGCGCATCATCGTCAAGCTTGTGCTGTTTCCGCAGCAGTTTCTTTGTATGGAGTTCGAAGAGCACTTGATCATCTCCGCAATATCGCTTCTTCCGGAATTAGAAGCTGCTGTGAGTGATGATGACGTCCAGTCTTCATCAATCGAGACGTGTGCGAAGTATCAGTTGCTGGACGCTTTCTCGTCCTTAAGCGCGTTGCTGAGTGAATCAAAGTACGATGGCTGCAGAAAGCTAGGCGAGTGGCTGCATCAGTACACGACACCAGAACAGCAACTGTCTTCATCTCTGAAGGCTTCAATTCCGGAATCGTTTGCTGCAATCTTCATTCCAATGGTGCTGGAGATCCAGCACTGCTGTCCACAGATGGATGCCATCAGCACAACTCTTGGTATTCTTCTGCGTATGAGCTCCACAGACTGCGCTCTCGTCCATCAAGATGAAGACAGCAGCCAGCCATCTGAAGACTGGCAACCGCCGGTTGTGGAAGATGCCATTGAATCGGACATCGCAATAGCAACATTGCGTATCATGGACGCTCTGCTGGTCCGATTGGAGTCGCATTCATTCTCATGGACACCACCGATGTCGCTTCTAAGTGCGCTCGTTCAGATAACTCACGCCCCAAAGCAATGTGCGCAGTGGCAGACTGCCGTCCGCTTGTTGAGTTATATTGCGACCACCAGCAATGCCATATCACTCCCTTCGTTCCCGCAGCAGCAACGACGGCATCTGTCTATCGCGATTCTGCCACCCGAAGTGACAGTGCCATCAACTGCACCGACGCCAGCCAAGCGCGACTCGCTCGGATCGGCTCGAAAGTTTATGAACCTCATGACCATGCGCAGCAACAACAACCCTCATAGTGACCCACCGCCATCGGTACCAAAGTACAAAGACCCTGCGGCGTCCGAGAGAACCTCCTTGAGCGACCAGCAGCAGAGCGGTGAGGACGTGCGCGCCTGAGAGCGCCTGATAGAAAAATCCATTTGTGAAGTACATCATCTTTCAATGTAATGTAATTAGTGCTCAGGCTTTGTGGCAATGAGGAAGAAGCGCTTAAAGTTGAAGATCGTGCGGCCGTCGCACTCCTTGGGATAGGCCTGTGCAATCAGTTCCCGGTACTTGCGCTCAAACTCGAGTGCCAAGGGCGCAGTACGCCCTCCAAGAGCCTCCAGGTACAC
>JAADVW010001070.1:0-10129 GCA_023335875.1 Elongisporangium prolatum | reverse complement strand
GTCGCCTAGGCCCTTGAGCTCTCCGTCTCGCTTCCTGGGCTTCTGGTTGGCCACTGCGCTGCTTGGTGTCATCGCTGTTGGGCCTCAAGTGGCTTACTTCGTCAACGCGATGACGACGTTCTGCCCTTCGCTCTTCAGCGCTGCGAGCTCACGTGCAGATCGTCCCTGGTGCTCAAACGCGGTCCCCAACGTGTCCGCCATGTACGTGTTTGTCCAGAAGGAGTACTGGAACGTTGGAGTCTTCAATTACTACGAGTGGAAGCAGCTGCCCAACTTCATACTGGCAACGCCAATGCTGCTACTCAGCGGCCACGGCCTCACTGTGCACTTTTGGTCGCGCTTCGTTCGTCCAAGCAAGAACTCGGTGCTGCAGCCACGAGCCACCGCCTACTACGTTCATTGGCTATTCCTCACGATCAACGCTCTGGTGGTGGTACATATCCAGGTCACCACGCGACTCCTGTGTGCCTGTCCGCCGGTATTTTGGACTCCAGCAGCGTATCTGATGGCGCCTGGCAGACAGCCTGGGCTCACTCGACTGGGACGGATAGTACTAGCCTACTTCTTGCTGTTCAATGCGCTGGGTATTGGTCTCTTCAGCTCCTTTTATCCGTGGACATGAACAGAATATTGTAATCAATCGGTTCTATTGCGTACGCTCTGTTGATCAGCTCTACAATCTGGTTAAGCTGACAGAACAGCCGCAACCAATGCTGGCGTCGCCTTTCGTTGTACTGCCAGCAGTTGGAGACGTGCCACCGCCGAAGCTTCAATGACGCATACTTGCGATCGACCAACACAACAACACGTCGAGATACTTGGTGTCGTGTCTGCGTTTCGCTGGCGCAATCAGATTTAAAATGTACGACACACGGCAACTAAGTGACCATCACTCTGGAGATTGAATTCTGTTGGTTGAAGCTATGCACAACAGCCTATCGCTCGTGTTCATCTCTGGCTTCGCTGGCTTCGTCCAGCAAGCGCAACAGTGTGCGCACCATTTCGGCCGAGATTTCGTTTTCATTGGAGCGCGTGACGTTTGGATCCATGAGCACACTGCTCAGCAGGCGCTTGGTAGACCGCGTAGCGAAGAACGCCTCTTCCACGATGGCGATGAAGATGTTGAGCACCACGTAGATAAACAGCGAGATGAACGAGTAGAGGTAGATCTTGCCCGAGAGCGCGTACCGATGCATCTCAAACATGTCGAACGTGTCCAGGATGATGTCGCCGTTCATGACGGCGAACAACGTCGTCATGGAGCTCGAGAGTGAGCCGAACGCCGCGATCTTGTTGCCGAAATAGATCGTGCCGAAGAGCGCGTAGCCGATGAAGATGGGCGACACGCCGACCAGGAACTGCAGCACGCGAGGCGCGCCCCATTTGAGTGTGAGCACGATCGAGTAAATGTGGCGATTGTGGCCCAGATACCCGACCAAGCAGGCCCAGAGCAGCAGCACTGCGGTGGCGTGGAGCAGACGATGCCAATAGTGAAGCGGCACGTGGGCTGTAAGCAGGAACAGGCTCCAGATGGAGCTCCAGAGCAGTAGCGCTAGCGCCAGCAGCACGACCATCTGCAAGCCGTTGACCATTTGCAGCTTGAGCGACCACGGGATTTCGGAGTATGGACCGTGAGAAGGCGGGCCTTGCTGCTGCTGGGCTTGGTCTCGAAGCAGTGAGCTCGCGTGCGTCATTCTATGGTGCCACCACGCGTTAGTATCATAACTTGGGAGACCAATTGAGACACGAGGGCACCTACAGCCGCAGGGATCGCGCGAGTGCCTTGATACTGAGAGCCATGTAGAGCAACACGACGACAATCACGACCACATGCAGCCACAGGAACCGCTGCTGCAGCACACGCCAGAGCGAGACCGGGCTCTGGACCTTGCAGCGCGTGAGCTCGCACTCGTCCAGCTGCACCGACAATCGCGCGTGCTGCACGGACCGCAAGCTCAGACTCACGCCCCACTCAAAGCACTCGCTGTAGAACGATCCGTCCTGGCGATCGCGCAGTGAAAATGAGAACTGGACCGACTCGATCGACCGCACTAATGCGGCCTGCTGGCGTCGCGAGAGCGAGGGTGAGAACGGCCCCACTGCGGCCGAGTGATGGTCGACCGCATAATCCGTGGTGGTCGTGGTACTCGGGCCCTTCTTGCGGACGACCCGTAGCCGCAGTGGCTCGATCTCGTGGGACGAGTCGTTGCGAATGTACTCGTAGTTGGCCACGCTGGTGTTGCCAATGGAGAAGTACGCATTGCGGATGAAGTCCACGGCCGCCACGGTCTCATTGATTGTCGAGAGCTCTCGTTGATAGCGGGGCCTGGAACAAACGCATAAAGTCAGTGTCTGCACCCCACGAGAGGCTCTAGTACGCAACGTACGTGACGCCGACGTCATTAGATGGAGGTAGAAAGAAGAACGCCCTGTTGCAGAGCGCAGGTTGAGACGGAGCAATCACGATACATTGAAAGAGTTGCAGGGAATACCAGTTGCGATGGGAGGCGCGCACGTAAGCAGCGTTCTGAGCGTCATACAGCGCCATGTGTGTGGCCGTGAGTATCAGCAGGATCACATGCAGCACCAGTTTGGTCGGGAAACGGCGGTACACTGTCCACTTGTCGTAAGGGGCGAGCAGCAGCTGCTCCACGGGCCCCAGCGGCCGTTTTCGGCTGCCTCGAGTAGACTGCCACAAGGATGACGACGATGACGACGACGAGTTGAGGCCGTTCGGACGACCATTGGTGTCTGTGGTCACTTCGGCTGGGTCGATTAAACGCCGCTGCAGCTCCGCTTCTTCGTCCGCTGACATGGTCGCCAAACCGAAAGAATTCAACCAGATCAGATGATGCGGTATATACCGGTATTGGCAGTCGGTTTTTGTATTTGGTGTGTGAGAAGAGCAGAGACAGAAATAAACCGCACGTGTGTATTGGATCACTGACGCCGGTCGGGTCTGTGCCCTTGGCTGTGATGCATGCCGCCGCGAAAGATCCCATTGACACTGCGCCAGAAGAACTGCCTCTGGGAGAACAAGCGGATGAGGCTCTGGCGGGACAGCAGAAAGATCTGACGCTTGCTACTGGACCCATAGTGAAAGACTCAAAGACAGCGAAGCAGATTGAGGCGAGCGCTGCTGCGAGCAAAAGCGGAGCCCCGTTCACAAAGGAGACCGACTCGCTTGCATCAATAGAGACCCCAGCGAGTGAGACTGCTTCGATGGTCGTTGACCCGGAAGAGCCGGTCACAGAGCTCCCCATATCGGAAAAGTCGACGCCTGTGGGAGAAGGAGCAACGGCCGCAACTCACGAACCAGAGCCAACTCCGATGGCGACCACAGCCGATCCGCTTTTAAGTGCAGAACCTACGCCAGAAACGACCACGACTAATCCAGCGGCCACACAGGTGACAACTTCACCCAGCACAGGTAAGCGGACGGATGCGGAGGAGGATCCAGATGAAGCCCCAAATGATGACGAAGAGCCAACGGACGAACCAACGGAAGAGCCAATAGACTCGCTTCTGGACCAACATCCTATGTCCATAGAGGCGGCCTCGGGTGATGCACCTCTCGAAGAAACCGAGTCTTCCGCTAGACACACTTCATCCCATAAGGAGACGGGCACAGCGATTATTCCGGTCCCAACCACGATTACGCCGGTTGTGACCACAATACCAGCCACCACAGCGACTGCGTCTGGGTCTTTGCGCGTGACTGACTCGACTCTATCGGCCAACAACGCTGGCCACAACAGCCACTTGGACCAGGGCAACCCACTGGCGTTTTTGGCGATTGCTGGGCTCTGTTGTTTTTTCCTCGTGCTCTGGGGTCGCAAAAGGCGGCTGGGCCACCCCAGTGCGACCGTAGACCCCAAGGCTGGTGGCACTTCTGCGGCCTCCGTGCAGTACAGCCGCATTGACAACAAGAATGACGAAATGGACGATTTGGACGACGAATTTGGAGATGAAGAAGACACGTTCGCCAACGACAAAGACAAGTGGGACGACTGGGAGGGCGACGCGGACTCGTCGTCAGCGTATACACATCCGAATCCGTTCGCTATGGGTCCACCCGCGGCGTCGGCCCCCGTGTCCTTGTCGTCGTCTGTGCGTCCGATCAGGGACGATATTGCCAAGCCTCGATCCTCTTCGTCATCTTCAGCTGCGTCGTTCGGGTCTCCGTTGAGCGAGATCGTGGTCAATGTGGACACCCACCAGTCGCATCATCAGCAGCAACCTAAGGCCACGAGCGTAGGCTCGAATAGCTCTAGCGACTCGTTTGAAGTCGTAGCAGACGCCAAGGAGGCCGAGACCGAGTCGGTGGATGATCTCTTCAGTGTACGTGGACTGCATATTCCTTTCCTGGCTCTGATAACTCATGTTCTCGTCTGTGTCTGCAGCAATTCGGCATGGTGCCGACATTCCCCAAGGGCGTGCAGTCGGTGCCGTCGGCCTCAAGACGATCCAAAAGCCCACCCACGTCGTCTACAGGCTCACTGCCCAGCGCCGCAACCACAACCTCAGCCACAAGCTCCTCACTACTGTTCATGCCCGAGATCGACGACCTGGGGGCCGCCGATTGGGGCGAGGACGATGAGTGGGTCAAGGGCATCTAGAGTGAGGCTGGTTGGTTGTCAATGCGCTATTGATCTTAGGAGAAGAGAGAATTTATACTACAACAGACTTCTACAGCTAGGTACTTCCTTCTTCACTCAGATCCGTGGCTCGCTGTCGTTGTGGGGAACGGCAGCGTGTGGCTCTGCAGCGAGTAGTTGGTGGACACGGGCGTGCTCTGGATGTGGTCGTCGTCGTGACTCATCACAGCGATCTCGAGCGTGTCCTCACTCGGCCCAACGCTTGGCTCCATACTTCGTGGCCTCGCACGACGCACAGTCGAGGGCGAAAGCTGGTGCGTCTGGTCGGCGTTCGAATCGTCCATGGCCAGCTCTGGAGGCCCGAGCCAGAGCTTGGTGAGGATGCCACGGCGGTAGGACACGATGCAGAGGAAGCCCAGAGTACAGGGCACGAGGTACATGAGCGCAGGCTGGCCGTCACCCGTGGCCACGACTACAATGTTGGCCAGCAGCAGGCCGATGGCGTAGCCCCAGATCATGAGGCCGAACAGCCCACGACGCGTGCCGTAGTCCGCCGAGGACAGCGCTGGAGCCATCGTGGCCGGTGACGCCTCTTCATCCGCTCTCGACGTCATCGCGTGCATGGATTTCAGCCGCAGAGCACGGATGTGGGGCTTGACCTTGCCGTAGAGCTGGCCGCGTGTGGCGTAGTCGTACCGCGCGCAGAAGACGAGCAATAGGCCCGGGATAACGAGATCGCCGAGTCCAAGAATGCATTGGCTGTCGATGCGCCAGTCCACGACCTTGGGCAGGCGAAGCAGGATCGGGATGTTCTCTTGCTGGCAGCCGTAGGTCGTGTCCTCTGGATACCGCAGGCAGTACGAGTCGCTGACTGTGGAGGCCGATCGAGTGCCGCCTGTGGCCACCTTGAGCATCACACTCTCCTTGAAAATCACGGGCGAGATGAAGACCATGAAGATGTCGTAGAAGAAGGCCAAGACGAGCAGCACTGTGGCGATCTTGAGGTTGGGCAGCCGCACAAGCTGCAGGAAGAGCATGACAAGGCAGACGCCAAAGACGTCCTGCATCACCCACGCGTAGTTCTCATGGCGCTCGAGGAACCACCAAAGTGCCAGCGCGACGGCCACGATACAGCCGATCAGGTCGCCCACGGTCCAGAGCGCTGGCTGGATCATGGCTTCAGGCGACGGCCAGTTGGCGAACACTCGAGCCAGCGGTTGTGCGCGCAGCATCAGCATCTTATTGAAGAGCGGGCCCCAGAGCACCTCAAAGGAGCACGAGATGGCGCTGAGCGTGAACAGCACGATCACGACCATGATCACGTTGACATAGAAGAGCAGCAGCAGGAAGGCCGTGCCCAGCACGATAAAGCCGAAGGCGTGGGTCACGTTCAGGTCCAGCGCCATGTCTTGGTTCTGCTTCTCGCCGTGCTCTTCGTAGGCCACGCGGGCCTGCGCTGTCTCTTCAGACGACGTGACGTCTGTGATCGTGAGCGCATGCTTGAGTTGGGCCTTGACGCGGTCGAACTTGGTGGCCTGGTACGACCCCAACAGTACGGTGAACACGGCCAGCAGCCAGAGCAGGAAGACCGATGGGTCCACTGTGGGCGGTGCGCGCTCGTAGAACGTGATGCTGGTGGCTGCGTCGCCGGAGATGATATTCTTGAGCGTGTTGCCGTCCTCGATCTTGATGCGTAAGGCCGGGATATCAATGTCATCCCCACTGGCCACGACGGAGGACGCACCAAAGCCCATGTAGTCCGGCAGATCCCAGGCACAGCAGACCTGGAGACCATCGCCCGAGGGCACGCACATGCTCGAGTCGCAGTCCGAGTCCTTCGTGCACTTGGCCACGTTCACGATGGAGCTCCAGCCAGCGCTGCTGGCATTGGTCAAAGTAGCTACCGAGACATCAGAGGCCTTGCCGTGGCCGTTGGCACATGAGAACTCCATGGCGCGGTCCACACCAGTCACGTTGTTGCCGACCGTGCGGTTGTACAGATCCGCCAGCGTATCTGTCACGATCACGGCCGATGCGCCGAGTTGTTGCGCGTAGTACGCCTTCTCGGCGAACGTGCACTTGCCGCGGTCTACGAGCAGCACGAAGGGCGACGTGGGCTTGGCCAGGCTGGAGCTGTTGGTGGCGTTGAGCAGAGCCGCCTCGGATGAGCATCCAAATCGGTCCGTGAACACGGCGCTGGTGTAGATGACGGTGTAGAAGCCGCGCTTGCGTTTGATGTGTTGAGTCGGTAGGTCTGCGCCCCAGCCTTCGTCCGCGGCGCTGGTGCCAAAGAACGAGGTCTCGTCGCCCTTGACTGTGATCACGACTGTGGACATGGCGGTGGCCAGGTCCGCTTGTGCGCCGCGGACACATAGGATCGACCCTACGAGTCCCAGGACGGGCCACATTGAGCCTTGGAGCCTCATGGCAACTGTTCGGTGGGTTTGGAAGTGCGGTGCTGGTATTTATTCCCTGGTGGAAATAGGAAAAGCCAGTTGACACAATCCTCGTCTCCCGTGTGTTTTTCCTTTTTTTGGATTTCATCCAATAAGAATGGATGCAAAAATTGAGTGCTATGAATATAGACGAATGGGAAGTGGGTGTATGAGATGGGTAGGTTTCTATAAATGAGATCGTAGCGTTGATGGATAGGTGCCGCCTTTTGTGGAGTGGAGCGAAACAGTCAATCGTGTGCTGTGGCAGAACGCCAATCAGGCCATAATGGAAGTTGATCCCTCTAAACTACAGTAGAGCAGGCTAGTGTTGCTAGAGGTTCTCTTGGTTGTTTGGTTGTCTACTGTATGTTTGGTGTCAGATACGCCCACCAGATCAGGCAAAGATGCAAGGATGGGGAGACCAGAATAGGGAGTTTCATCATTTTTCTGAAGTCAAAACACGGTGCAATTAGAAGACTCTGTAAACTGTAAAAACACCGTGTTATGTAAAACACATATGAAGTATTCACTGGATCCGTTATTTCCGACTCATCTGTTGTTCCACGCCAGTTGCCAGGCTGGCGAACCAACCGCAGAAATATTACCCAACGGATAAGACTGTCTGTTTGTCTTTGGCCCAAGGCTCTTCAGCGTCTTGACAGCATTGTCCGAACACTAACTGTCATAGTTCCAGGATTTCTGCCGGCTTCTCCTCTTCATGCAGAGCTTGTCAAGCGGAGTGAAGTCGTCGTATCATGAATCTAAGTCTGTTTTGGGAAGATCTTAGGTCCGCAGCCGTCTCACAAACAGACGCCCGGTGAACGGCTGCGCTTGAATATACAGCTTTGATGACACCGTGATGGCGAATCTTCTCTGCAATATACTGTTAACCTCGTACTGTACTGGCATGCACTGTTGCTGCTATAGCGCTGGACACCTCGACCTGAGACCGACAGGAGCAGCAGCAAGTTATTATTGCAGTGTCATGGCGGTGGTAAGCCACAGTAATATGCCATAGTACCAGTTGATAACTCAGCCAATGCAATGGTACACTTTGTGGTACAGGCCTTGAAGTTTCAAAGGCTGCATCACCGCCAGCCAAGCGATGATGTTGGCAACTCCGCTCAAATCTGATCTGTCACGCCCGAAAACCTTGCTAATTATATTTTGTCGCACCAATGTTGCTTGAATCCGAAGTAATTCGCTAATCAAGTATTTACTGTATAGAGTTTAAGCATGTTACTCGCTTTCGCAGATGATCTCGCATGTTGCGGAAAAGGCAAGTCGTATACGTGAGCTGCTGGAAGCACCATCATGTCGTCGCGTGGGTCGCCGCTACCGCCGCTGTTGCGGTCACCGTCCACTCTAGCCGCAGTGCCGTCGGACATGAGCATCCACGACTCCGAAGTGGCCGCACTGGCCACGCCCACGGGCTTTCCTGCGTTCACTAAGCCGACCGTCATGACTCTCGCCCAGGAGAAGCAAAAGCTCGGGCGTGAGCTGCTGGATGCGCTGTCGCTGGGTACGTCCAACTTCTTCCTGGCCTACAATACTCGTGCAGGCATCGCAGCACTGCTGCGCATCTTTAAGTTGTTGCAGAAGAAGAACTACGCGGCGCTCTTCGACCTCAAGCAGCTCATGGACGAGAAGCATCTGGCCTTCCGCGTGGACGCAGTCTCGCTCGGCCTCTTTGTGGGCTGGTTCACAGGCGGCTATCGAGGTATGCGCGCACTTCTGCCTGTGCTTTTGCGGCGTCTACTGGCCAAAAAGACCGACACGAAGGAGGAAGAGGAGCGAGAGCGCCGCATCAAGGCGCTGTCGGCCTTGGGCGCGGGAGCCATTGCGGCTGGATCGATCCTGTTCGTGGACGCCAAGCGGCGCCAGTCGTTCGCTCTGTACGCGCTCACGCGGGCGCTGCAGTGCGCGTACAACACGGCCAAGAGCCGAGACTACTGGCACTTCTGGGGCAGCGACTGGCAGTACGGCGACTCGCTCCTCTTCGCGCTCGCTAGTGCGCAGGTCATGTACGCGTTCATCATCCGGCCTTCGACGCTGCCGTCCGAGTACTTTCGCTTCATCAAGAAGACCGGACCCGTGGAGAAGGAGATGCTGGACCTCGTGCGCGAGAACAACCGCAATCTGCCGCTGGACACGGCCAAGATGCAGACGCTCTTCAAGCGCATGCAGATGACGCTGGACTTTGCAGTGCCCGAGGGACCGGTGCCGGACATTCTGCCCTGCCGCATGATCCACTGCGAGGACTCGAGTTGCGCTATGGGCGTGGCGACGTGCTTCCGCAACGCCTTCAAGGGCTCGTTCCCGCTCTACCTGTCGCTCTTCATCGTGCCCAACGTTGTGATCAACTTCAAAAAGTTCCTCACGCGGCCGGGCAAGACGCTGTTCTACTCGGTGCTGAACGCCACGCGGTCCAACTCGTTCCTTGCGTCCTTTGTGTCGCTGTATCTGGCACTCGCGTGTCTGCAGCGGCGTCTTGTGACCAAAGACCACCGGTTCTACTACTACCTCTTTGGCCTCGGCGCCTCGGTGACCATTCTCATGGAGCCCAAGAGTCGACGCTCCGGTGCGTTTGTCTGTCTGGTGTTGTTGCTGCTGTGGTCTCAGGCTAACTCTCTCTCTAGAGCTGGCGCTTTATGTGCTGCCACGTGCGCTCGACAGTCTGTACATGATCCTGCGCGACCGCGGCATCTTCACAGGCATCGCACACGGAGACGTGCTGCTCTTCTCTGCCTCCATGTCTGTCATGATGTACTGCTACGAGGTCAGTGGGTTTTGCTCTGCTCTGCTTTGGCGTTGAGTCGAGTGGCTAATGTGTGCATTTGATTCCCAGCATGAGAATGCGGCAGTGGTGCCCTTTGTGTCCAAGACACTCAAGCGATTCCTGGAGACGTCGACGGACAAGAAGAAACAGTATTTGGTCAGTCTTGAGAAGAAGCTCAGTGCCAAGAGCAAGAGCTCAGTGACGATGGAGCAGTCCAAGTGAACTCAGAAAGGCCAATGGGAATGTGGATTATGTGGTTTCATTTGTGGCTTCTTCTGGTCTAGACAGAGCTCACACAGTGGCGAACTGCAGACTCT
>JAADVW010000107.1:0-64772 GCA_023335875.1 Elongisporangium prolatum | reverse complement strand
TTAGGCTTGATAAACCCGATTCATTGTATATTCACTTGGGAATGTTCACATTTTACTCTCACTGTATTGGCTAGTTCTGCTCAACTTGCGTGCGCAGGGCGTGCGTGTGTGTATATAACTATACATATACAGCTGAGTAACTATACCGGCTATACATGTTCTGTGAATTTTACGAGGTGTCCCCGTACTTTACGAAAATGGCGCATTTTTTTTATTTATTGTTGAAATGGGGTAATTTTTTTAGTAACGTTTGATATTGGGGTATTTTTTTATTGCCCCTAAATTTAATCACGATGCGCCGACAATAAATCGACTTGTAATTAACTATATCTGCAATACATGATGTCACGTTATGCAGCTCACAACATAGAAGGTATTATTTCCCGAAATCTCGGGTATTTGATTTAACATTGCTGCAAATGGTGATTTTTTACTCGGGAGGCTTCAAAACAGAGCTACATAAAATGAATTTTAGACAGTCGACTTTTTGATATAAAGCCCTGGGGGTCCGAGTCAGTTAGACAATAAATCGGGGGCCACACCGCAGCCTGCTTTCGTCGCTGACAGCCGCTGCCTACATAACCTGCTGTTTAAGCGAGACTGAGCAATGCGCTGCCTACCGGCCGGAGTACATACCCACAATAGTCGAGGACGTGTACTACAAAATGCACTGCTCTATGTCAAGTTATCATATTCAAAGTATTCGATAGAACATTCTGAACGGAATCAGACTCTTTTCGGCTATAGCGCAACCCATACAGAGACGAAGAAGCTTCCGCGTGAGCTAGTGGACCTCGTACACGAGTGGAATATGTAGTGAAAACTTTGGGGTGGCGACCCACTCTAACGTATCTAATGGCGATCAGGAACCGAGAGCAATAGAAGCGCCATCCTTGGTATTTGTCACCTTCAGTGTGGCGTATGGAAGATCTCGAAGGATTCTTTACAGGTCGATCTGCAATCAAGTAAACTGGAAATCATTTGGTAGCTTTTGCTTAAACCCCACAGTTAAAAACTAAATTCGAAAAAAGTCAGATCATATAGTTCATTGTGAAGGGGTGGGGGGCACTTAAACGTCATTCGGACTTGTCAATTTTCATTGCTTTGCCTCGGCGCATTTCACGCCGAACGAACCCAAGCTCAGCGCTATGTCTGTTCGCTCAAGATGCGGTAGATGAGCGCCAAAGACGGCGAGTCTATTTACTATTGGCAAAGCTGAAGCTGTTCTGAATGCTGACATGCCCTCTTGATGGATGTCATCACGACGCCCCATCACCCGGTATCTTGACCAGCGTCTTCCAGGTTGTGATGTACCCCACATGCAACGATGTGTATGATTGTGCTGAAAAACAAAATTTTCTAGCGACCCACAAGTACGATCGGCAGTTAACGCCCGCAGCACGGAATTTAAAGGCAGCAATGGTGGTAGCGACCAATCGATGAATGGTGTCGACTCTGACGCCTACCATTCCGAAATGCACGTGATCGGCTTTGTAGAATGCGACGCGTTTGCTTGAGGTGCTAACACGCTTCTCATTGTGGCCCCAATCGTGATCGAATGCGAAAAAGCGACTTTATCACGCTGAACCTTGTCGTTTGCGTGTCCGCTCGGCATCATGCGAATATATTTGCAATCTCTGCCAAAATTAGGAGGAACGTCCATCATCAGTTGCGATATGCCATGCTAATCGAGTTCGTCCTGCGTACACTCCATGCACAAACGTGCGGTCTGCATAGGGTTCGGCCGGCCAGCCTGGCATCATACGCTCTTGACCACATCCTACAACCATCACACGCGCTATGACACGTACGGACCGTCGATTTGTTTTCCGTCGCGCTGGTTTCGCAGATGCCAGGGTCGCCGTGTGCCACCGCTACCAACGTTGGCACCGTACATGCCTCGGCCGAGCCTTCCACATTCGATCTTCGGCGCGGAGAATACAGTCTTCGGTTCTCGCGCTTTGACCTCTGTCACGCACTTAGCGGTCATGAAACTTGATTGTAGACCAAACGAAGGCGTGTATTGGCAATGTGGGAAAATCACGAATGAAATAGCTAGAGCTGATGGAATTGGATATATCAGCAGGGGCCGGCTTGCGTTCATGGGCAGCGCCAAAGAGCGCACATGAATGTGAACTCGTAATTGCACATGAACATCACCTCGAACGTGTAGTTGCACTTGCACTTGAGCTGCTTTCCGGAAGAAGCGGGAGTGTGAGTGCTGGTTATTGGCTTTCAGATGGTAGTGACTTGTGGTGAGTTGCATCACACTCCCTCCTTCGAAGAGCGCTTACGCAGCGATCGACGAGGCGTACCGCACCTCAGCACCTTTACCTCCAACACTTTTCTCGGGACGATGGAGCTGGTCGTCTTCAGCTACTCAGGTCCCACGAGTTTTTCTTTTCTTCTAAGTCTGGCGCCTTCGGCACTTTCGTGAAGTTATCAGCCAAAATTTGACTTGGGGGCTTGTACTCTGGTTGCACGATTCCGCGTTTGAGCGATTCTTTGACGAACTTGATTCTCACATCAATGTGCTTGGCCGTCATTGATGATGATTCGCTCTCCACTAGCGCATTTGCTGACTGACTATCCATACGCATCACCATTAACGTGTCCACGTGCATTCCAAGCTCCTTTAGCAGCTCGTCTGATCCTAGCAACGCTCTTGCTGCTTGTGATGCCGCTACGAACTCGGCTTCCAATGTCGATAGGGTTACGCCTCCTTGCTTCTTGCATAACCAATTCACAACTTTGCCAGTGATACATACTACACAGCCGGTCATCGACTTCCTGACTTCTTTATCGGCCGCAAACTATCCACATCACTGTGAGTTTCAAGCTAGGTCAACTCGCTCGTCGACTCAGCCTTTTTCATTCTCAGCTTCATTCCTTTGGTATCCTTCAGATATCGTGCTATCCTTTTTGCCATTTTCCAGTCCATAAGCCTCGGCCGGTGCGTCTGTCTGGTCGCCTTGTGTACAGCGAAAGCTATATCCGGCCTCGTGCACCTGGCTAGCCACAGCAGACCCCCCACTAGTGA
Source organism: Elongisporangium prolatum (assembly GCA_023335875.1). Classification (NCBI taxonomy): domain Eukaryota; phylum Oomycota; class Peronosporomycetes; order Pythiales; family Pythiaceae; genus Elongisporangium; species Elongisporangium prolatum. The sequence continues at coordinate 61,732 of JAADVW010000107.1, read as the reverse complement.
TTGGAACTCTTTGATCGTTGGCCAGCTCATCTTCGTCAGGATTCTAGCGTCTGCATCGATTACTTCGTTACACTCAGGTCCTATTGGCATCTTTAATCAGTTTGCTTTCTCGAGCCCGTGTGTTCTTAGAACATCGTCTACAGCTTCTCCTTGATCTAATACGTATCCGTCTGCTTCGTTGTAGCTAATTCTCATGCCAAGAAACTTGGTAATGATACTAAGATTTTTTACGACACTTTCATATCCATGAAAAACCCGTCGACACCAGCTTGGTCTGTAGCCGCGGCCAGCAGGCCGTCAACTTACATACCCACAATGATCAGAATCCCGCTGCCATGCTTGTGGTAGAGGCACATGTTACCCACACTCCGCACGAAATTGAACTTGACCATGTTCTTGTGAAGCAGCTTGCTCCACAGCCGATTGGCCTGCTTGAGGCCATAGAGACTTTTGTAGAGTTCGAGCACAACGTCCTTGGCGTCTTCAACGCGTCGCTTGCCATTCGCTCAATAGTATCGAACGATAAGTGCCCGAGCCTGGCGTGAAAATCCATCAGGGTACCCTTGTCCACATCTGCATCTTTGTCTTCAACTTCAGTATCTGACGACAGCGCCATCAAAGCTCCCTTGGTCCAACTGTCGCAGCCTCTCGGTTCACTTGTACCATCAAGACGTTGTTCCTAACCAGAACGTCGAAAGCCATGCTGCCGCTGCTCCTTTTGAGCAACACGCGTCTGTCATCTTCATATCCGAGCGCGTAATGAGGTTTTCTTTGTGATTCTGAGTAGATCTCCATCAGGTAGAAGGCACTTTTCTCTGCAGGCCTGGGCATTCTCCAGAATGATCAGGTCATTCACTAGATGTGTGGATGATCCACTGTCGAGTATCCAAAGTTCTTGCTCGTCAGCATCGTCTTCATCTTCATTGACATTCATAGAGAAGCTTCTGTCACGACTATCAGAATTCTTTTCTCTGCGATACTTTTGATTGCAATATTTGCCAATGTGACCGATCTCGTTACAATTGTAGCACTTGCGCCTCTCGTTGAGGCCATTTCCATCACTAACGTGGTTCACAACATCTTTTCCGACAGTGCGCTGGCCTGCGCCGTCGGTCTCGGTTGACTGAGCAAAATGCGCAAGCTCTTCAGCTTGGAGTAAATGATTTATCCTTGTGCTGTTGTACTATGCTAAGAGGATCGTTTTGAGTTCACTTGATGCACACTGTACAATGTTGTGCAGCACCATTGACTCCGTGCCATGTTCGCCAGCCGCTTCGCTCGCAGTTACTAAGTACAGGAAGTGCTCCTGCCAGCTGCGCCTTGCGTCTTCTTGTCTGTGAATATCTTAATGGCTTGAGCAGATGTGTTATTTTACTTGTAGACCTGCAGCATGCGCGTCATCACGTGGTCGAGCGTATTCGATTCCGCCCCCAGACGTCCAGCTGCTTGTTGAAGTATCTTTGCACTGTTCCGCCTAAGCAGTTGCTCATGAGATTGACCTTGACCTCCTCAGACCACTGGAATCCACACGCTGCTTATGCGTAGCTTACTTGACGCACAAAACGTCGTCCCCAATCGTGGAACCCGGCTACGAGTCCCTTGTAGACTTGGGTGACGTCGAACGGCTTGAGCTATAACTTTCTTTCTCTTGCGTCGGGCACGCCATATCGGACGTAACCTTGCCCTGCCACTTGAGTTCGTTCTTGTGCTTCTCCTTGAGCTCCTTAAGCCCCTTGGCGTGCTTGATCTTGCGCCGGCTGTTGCAGCTGAAACTGCTGCTGCCTGAGCTGCTCTGCTTGTAGCTTGGCTTCTTCTGCTTGACGCTGCGCTTGTCTTAAATCCGTTTGAGCTTGGAACAGCGTCGTTGCCATGTTCGGCGTGACTAGAGCCTGGTGTTCTCGCGCGGCACCGAAATGGTGCGTGCTGTATCGCTGTGGGAGCATTTGTGCATGCCCGAGTCTTGCCGGCGCTCCAAAGGCTAGGCTTAAAGCCGACGACAACAAACCAGATTCCATGGCTCCAGCGAGCCGCTCGTCTTCATCACAGCGAGTTTGAGCTCTCCCTTCAATCCTGTCGAGGCACTCACCGACGCCTCGGAGATCAATGAGCGCCTCGAGCAGTCGTGCCGTCTGGCCTTCCGGTACCTGAGCCGAAGTTCGAACGCCTTGACTGGCATGCGGCCCGCGGCCATCATCTGAATCGCCATCAGAGCCAATAGGCCTCATAACCTGTTGCATAGCAGGCGGGAGCAGAGGGCGACAGAGACGTTCACTTCAGTGGGCAAATTAACTACTGCTTTCTTCCGTTGCTTCAATCCAGGTACTGCGCTGTCAGATCCAACCGTCCTTCCTACCGCACCTCAGCACCTTTATCTGTAACAAGATCGGCAAGAGCGTCTTGCAGATCCAAATCCATCTGCGCTATTCGGGGCCACGCTGGAGAACTTGTCCTTTAGGGATTGCCAAGATTTGCCCTCGTCTTCAGGGGAAGAGTAGCGTTCACTTTATGTATGTATATTTACACATTTCAGAGACTTCAGTGGTTTTTCCCAGTTTTATAGCTGCTGTCCGAAAACACTTTACAACTTAGCTTCTTGGCCTCAGTTCGTTTGGGCTTCCTCTCACCGCTATCTTCTGTCGTTACCAACCGTCAGCTGCCCTGGTCGATCCGACATTTGGTAGCGCTTGTTTGTCTCTAGTGTGAACCACTCTATACAAGGCATCTGCGAACCTACTGAAGACTATATGCGAACCTACCGCCTGCGAATCGAACCTAACGGTCATCGAGTGCTGTGCCGCCGAGTCCGCGAACGAGTGTGCTATCAAGCCCTCGAAAGAAGAAACCAACATGGTAGAAGAGCAGCCAGGAATATCTGCTCACGTGCCGCATCCTTGATGAAGTTGCGAAAGTGCTGGAACGACAGCAATACCTGATAGACAAGATTGTGAACCGCCCTCCGTCAGAGAAGAAAGTGGAAGGGATTTCCATGCCACGCTGCTCTGGGGGCCTCGATGCGAGCCTTGAGTTGTTCTTAGATCAAGCTCGCGTCTTCTTTGAAGCGAAGAATATCGACTATGACCATGCATCCAATCACAAGCGAGATCTGGCCATGGTGGTTGCAAACTTACGGGTTCAGGCTGCTGCCTGGTATTACACTCAGCAGACAACTATTGAGAATATTCAAGAGCTGGCTACTCGCCTGCGCCGCGAATTCATCCCGGCGGATATTCAGGAGCGCTTGAGAAACGCGCTGTACAACCTCAAACAGCGCGAGAGAAAGGACCTGATTAAATACGTCACGCAATGTCGCCATTTGATCTGTCGCGTCGAGGGCATGGGAGATCTCGACAAGAATACTTATTTCACTCTTGGATTGGTCACAAAAACAAAAGAAGATGTCGGCAACCGTCGATGCAGTACCGTGCACAACGCCATAGATGTGGCCATTGAGTACGAGAGAGCCCATCCGCAGAACACGCTCTCCAGTCTCAACGAGGACCCGCGTCGAGGAATCATCCTGGTGCACTACAGTTTCGGGACTGCTGAGGCAAGTTTGGTATGCCCACGGGTTCTGAGTCAAAGGCTATTGGTAACATCCGGATGGTATCACGGGACGAGTGTCGTCGTCGAAATCTATGCTTTTCTGCGAAATGCCAGGCCACTGCATGGATCAGTATCACAAACGTAACTTTGAAAAATCCAAGAGCAGCCACCCATAACCAGCGTGACGACTTCATGAAAGAGAAAGACTATTTTTCACGACAAAGCCACAAAAACGAAGAAGAACAGATACAAATGAATACAGCCTTTCAAATCTAAAGAGCCGGAAGACCTAGGACTCAATGCAGGATTAGGTTTCGTCACTCGTGTGAACCAAATTAGGTTAGGTCTTCTCGAGCCCCTGCCGCTCCATGAGCGTTTGCAGGATGGCTACAACATGCACGGCGGCAAATATGACCACCGCCGGCCACCATGGCAAGTCAGTGATCATGCAGAGCATCCAAGTGCAAGTGAACTCTACTGCGCACTTAGCAAGTTTCGGACCGCGTGCATGTAGGATAGGGGTGAGGCCTGCCTGCAAATGTCGGTCAAAAACTGGAATATGGTACTGTCGAGCATGGTGGGCCGCGCCAAGCGTGACAACCTTGACATGACCAGCATGGATAGCCGAGCTGACCCTGGACAGCTCGTGTTAAGGTCCACTACGAGCTGAACATGTTGAAAGATATCCTACTGGAATGCTTGCCCCTCCGCCGGTCTGGCGGCAGTCTCAATATCAATTACGGTACGCACATAGAACACAATGACACATGCACTATTCACTACTGTATGCTCAATATCGTTTTTGCGGAAAATGAAACAGCCAGAACAGAACAAAACTCGACGTTCAGACAAACACAGTATTGAAGCAAGTTATAAAGTAAAAATGTGGCTTTTAATGTGTCTGGTCAGCGCATTTCGGTACTTGTAGGAATTTTCGCAAAAGGGGTACACAAAATCTTCTGAAGCATTTAGCTCCAGGTATCGGTTCCGTACCGCAGCTTTACGGTTCTCATCAGGGTTTTCCTTGCACTAGCGCAGGTGTTTTGATACCTTCTTTCTCGAGTCACAGTACTTCCTGCAGAATTGGCAATCATGTGACTTGATGATGACAGGGTGCGTCTCGTTCGCAACCCAGTCGAAGTCAGTCATCCCAATTGCAAAATGGACCCGTCGATTGGCTTGAGAGTACTTGTATCCACAGTGTGCAAGGTCACCCCTAAAAAGAATGTAGGGACGTCCTTCACGCGCTTCATGTCGACAGTAGACCCAACCCCGACGCAATCACGGTACACCCGAAGTCTTTACGGCCATTCACGCGTCTGATGCAGCATCCGTTGGCTGGAATATCGACTTTGTCCTTGCCATCAAAATAAATTTCTTGAAAAGAGCGTTGATCGGGTGCATCGTCCCCAGTATGTTATCACGCTCGATCGTTTTGGTGAATTGCTTGATAGTATTGTTCGTTTTGGCCGTTCCGGAGGGGGACCCATAACACTGCCATCTGCTGAAGCGATCATTCATCCACTCTTTTTGGAAATACGTCGAAAAGGTGGATAGAGTAGTTTTAGCGCTTTAAACCACAATTGCTTCACGCGCATTGTAAACTCGTCCTCGTCTTGAGCAAAATGCACGTCGTAAATGGATTCCTTGACAACGCGCTTTTCAGCTTTGGTCATGCGTGTCGTATGCTTCCTCACATTCATCATCATGTGAAAGAAGCGCATTAAATGCCTTAGGCGCTTCCATTGACGTTTAATCGCGACCGTGTCGAGTGCGTTGTAGACGACATCATCGGCATCGTTCATAACTCGCTCAACAATTGTGATCATACCCGTGTCGCTCTCGTAAATATCCAATAGACTCTCAATGACTTGCACATACACCACTGCAGTCAGATGCGACTAACAAAGGCAATTGGGTGGAACGCTCGGGCACGATCGGAGATCCAAAACATGATGACTGGATATCCGGATTGGTTGAGCTAGAAGGTTGCATCTATATGTAGCGTTCGTTGCGCTGCTAACGTGAACTTGGATAGCAGCAACTTCGTCGAGATGCCGACAATCAGGGGCTTCTGATCGCTTCCGTTACCAATATAGGGGCGACCTTCGCCATCAACACCGTATCCAAATGCAAATGGAGCTGTCGCGCTGTTTGCCGAATTTGAGTAGGTGTTCTCACCAATCAACTTGTTCTTGGTCTCAACCAACGCATCTTCCATCATTTCTGTCTTTCGGTACTGGTACGATATTTGTTGAATCTGACTGAGTAATGGCAACTCTGCTGGGCCACCTTGAAGAAACTCTTATACCAGCTCGGCTTGAATTCGTGCTGGCCGGATGCCATGTCGAGTATACCAGTAGCAAATCGTTTGTTGGTGCGCTACATTTCTTGCGGGGTGGCGATCGCAGTAGAGGTATGCTGACCGTGCAGATAGATGTTGGCGAGCCTATCGGAGCGATATTTCAGGATCTCGCAAAAACACTCGCACTTAGGGCCGCAGGTCACAGACACACATCGGAGTAACTCATAGCCCATTTTGTGGTTGTCCAAATTTACGAACAGAGTTGGCATCGATGGCTCTGGTTCGTGTACACTGAATTTGATTTGATATTGTCTACCTCACGATCAACTTCTTTCGGTTCTCGGCGCTCAAATGCTAGTGGCCATTTGTACTGCAGCGGCATGGTGGATTGTTGCGTGCCGCTCAGCGTGCCGTCGAATTGGTGCTGCGCTTCCTCGATATGACGCGTTGTGGAACTTCGCCCGCATCAAATATTTCGAAGAAAAAGAGGCGAGTAACGTCGCGGAAGTTCTGGATCGAATGACAATTAATACGAGTTTGACGTGCGTAACAAAGACGTCTCGAGCAGGAACGCATCGTCTGCTGTGACAACCGACTATTGGCGACTTGGTTGGGCTAACAGGGAGCCGAAAGACATGTGTTAGATCGTCAGATGCTGCCAAACATGGACTTCTTGAGATCGCGTCCGCCACGATGTTGGTAGAAGCTGGGCTACATCATCTGCTCGAGGATGGACTCGAGTGTGTGCTGATCAATGTCGTCGAAGAAGGTCTTGTCGATCAAGTAGACCTTCCACATCAGGAATCGCGTGTAGCGCAGCCAATAGTTCCTTCTCGGTACACGCGTTCTGCAGATGAAAGCTTACTGCCACTGTACTCGATGACCTTCTCGCGTCAGTCAGTGGCGAGTTAGAAGATATACCTACCCACAGCGTAATCAGACGCATCCTTTTTCACGTGGAACGGCGGGGTCAACTCGCGATGAGCGAGTACTCGTGGCGTCGACAAGCGAATCTTCAACTCTTTGAAGCGGCGTTGCTGTTCAGTATTGAGCGAGATCTGTTCGTTCTTCGTCTTTCCCTTAGTGTCTTCAGTGAGCAGAGTAGACAGCGAGGCGAAGTCGGCGCATTACTTGAGCACGTACACACACGTACCAAGGCACGATTGACGTTCGTGCTTGATGCGCGGCGTGGCTATCCTTTGATGCACCGAATCTTGTCTGGATGCGTGCGGATCCCGTCACGACCGGTGTAGTCGCCGAGACGCGGGATCTCATCCGCACAGAACGTACGTTATGATAAAAGCTTGATGTAGGTTTGCTGCTTGGCCCACGCGCTAAGGCCTTGTCCAGTGCAGGGAGGTTCTCGTCCATTGAGTCTCTGGTCGTCAAGACGAAGAGGTCATCAAAATGCGCGCGACAAAAGTCGCATTGGACCTCGAACACCATATGGGTGAGTCGATCAAACGCCCAACGGGATGGAGAGAAGCCCATAGGCGTGCCAGGAATTCGAACAGGCCGTCGGGCGTGGAAAACGCGGTGTACAGGATATCGTGCTTGCGTAGTCGCACTTGGAAGAATACTCAGAGCGGATCCATGACAAAAATATACGGCCACAGGATATGGCGTTGTAGGTTCCTCTTTCCTGGGCACGGGAGCCTCTGGGACACGCGCACAGGTGTAAATGGCACGAAAATCGTGGATGATGTGCCAACCGACAGCCTTTCCAACGTCGATCGTCGGTAAAGAGAATGGCATTTTGGACTTTCAGATCATGCCATGGCCAGCATCTCGAGTATCTGTTCTCAAACTGCTTCCTTCTCCTCGGCACTAATACAGAAATGCTTGCGCGCGACAGTAAGTTCAATCTCAGCCTTAAAGTCGACGGAGCCTGTAAGCGGCGTGGCTGGGAGCTCACTACTGAACACGGAATCATCGTGTACTTCGTCGCAAGCATGACCTCGACGCGCAGCCCAATCCGTACACAGTGGCGCTTGGGTTTCTAGGAATCTACGTTAACAAAGATGTAGAACTGGTTAGACATCAAAGATTGTCTCGTCTTGTGCTCACAGTGGCACAAAGAACAAGAATCCAGCACGGGTCTATCTCGTGTCCAACATGCACATCCCCACAGGTACCTCACGGAGAAGAAAACGAAAACGGAACTAGAATCCAAATTCACTTGCACATTTTCATCCTGATCCTCAAGTCTTGACTTTCTTTGCTTCCCTCACTCCTCAGAAACTTCCATCTCTAACAAATTAACGACCACATGATTCACACTGAGCCATGTCAGAGTCAAGCGCTTGCAGCGACGAAGAAAGTCGCCTGCGCGAGCCAGAGGAAGTAGATAGCATTGCAGTTAGATCTGTACAAGGCCCGCAATTCCCGTCCAGGAAGGCCACCAAGGGAATCCGAAGCCTGGAGTACGAGAAGTAATGACACCGACCGACGCTACAGGTCGTTGACCACGGTTTCGAACCTGGCTACGAGGATTAGAGCGCCGTGCTCGCAACGCGCAGCGCCTGGACGACGAGTGTCGGTCGGTAGCCGTCGGCATATTCGCACTGTATAACTACCCCATGGGTGCGAGCGGACGCTTGGGTGACGGAAATGGAAGACACACTCAACGATCTGAGTAACGACGAACTTGTAGATGCTTTGAAACAGCAGTTCTCGTCGAAGAAGCCGCGGGGGGCCTTCTCGAGACTATTCAAGCGACAACCAAGAAGAGCACAGAGACGTTTGAGATGTACACGGCGCGCTTGAGATCAACACAGACTTAGAAACACCGGCAGTCGAATAGAAGAAGGTCCTGACGAACTTGGAACGGTTATCAACCGCACGAATCACCAGAAGATTGCAGCCAGTGCAGCCACAACAGATGGCGCTCGTGCTACTCGGAAGCGAGCAGCGGTAGAAGAGAGTCAATGCGAAGCGCTACAGCAGCAATGACAGAAGGAGGCAAAACTGGGCAAGCTAGCCAAGCATCGAAGCCAGGCGGACCGCGCGACTTCAGCGACCGGTTTTGTGTCAAAAGTTCTTAAATGGCGATGTGTGCAACACGCAGGGCCACGACAGCTTCTTCGATTCGAAGTACTTCCCCGAAAAGGCCGTGCAAGAGACGAAACCGGACTTCGATGTGGAATCAGAACCAGCCGCACTCAGAGTCGACGAAGCATCAACCCATTACGTTGAGCAAGTCGAAGACACGGAGGATCGATGGCAAGCTCGGCTCGGCCACCTCAACTACGCCGACCTGCGTAAATTTGGGGCGAAAGCACTGGTGAGGGGGCTCAAGATCACTCGCAAGCGCAGATACGATGACGACGACTGAAAGGCGTGTCTCCTGGGCAAGATCAAGCGTGGCAATATCCCGAAATCAAGTACAAGTCCCCGGAGCGAACAGATCCGTGTCGCCAGCGCAGACATCGACGGACCAATCAACATCAGATTCCGTCACGGCAACCACCCCATATTCTTCCACAACTACACGGAAGTGAACTTCGGCAAAACCAAGGACAAATTACACCAGCCGTGATTAAATGGCTAAAGTGACTCGACATCGAGAGCGCAAGGCAGCAACTGTGGGAGTCTTCAAATTGAATGGTGGAGGCGACTATGTAGGCAATGAGGTAACGGCGTTCTTGGCGGAGGAGGTCATAGAACAAGAGATCCCGAGCCCCCGACACGCCCCACCAGAATGGTACGGCTGAACGCAAACACCAAAGTGTGCGGAATGTAGCGCGTACAATGCTGCTGGCCTCCAGTATTCCAAAGTGCTCTGGGAATAAGCTGCCCAGTTCGCAGTCTACGTCCGTAACCGTGTGGCGTCCAAGAGTACGATCGATGGAAAGACACCTATGAGATGATGTTCGGTAACAAGCCGTCTGTTTCCCACCTGCGAGTATTCGGTGAACGATATGTGTACACGCAACTCGAGCCAGACGGCAAAGCCGGCCCACGTGGTAAGAAGGTCGACTTTTCGGCATTGACAAGAAGCATAAAGGCTACAAGGTGCTCAATATCAATATGCGCGAGCTGATCAACTCAAAAGACGTGATCTTCTATGCAAACACTGGAACAAAAGCGGCTGCCGCCCCGACACTTCGTTCTCAAACCAGCAGCATTGGTCATGAAGGGTCTTCCGCCCGCGGGAAGTCGCATCTGACCAGCAACCAGCGGAAGTCAGTGCCAGCGGGCGAACGAACATCGTCAGCGAAAGTGGTGGTGGGCGAAAAAGAAATCCAGATCTACCTTAATAAAGACGATATCTCCGCGTTCAACGGCACCGACGAGTTGCAAAACTACGTCGCTCTGAGCGACGAAAAGCAGCCACCATCGGGCAGGCACACGTCGTGATGCTTGAAGAAATCAGCGAACCGTGACTTACGAGGAAAAAGGCGTCCTGCAAGTGGGAACCCTGGCATGAAACAAACATCGCAGTGATCCAAACCCCGAGAACGAATGGAACATGGTCTTGGAAGAAGCGATGCCCATCCATGCGACTAATCAAGTGCAAAGGGTATTCAAGATCAAGTACGGCGGTGACGGTGAGGTGGAACGACACAAAGCACGACTCGTTGCGTGCAAGTACTTGCAAATCCAACACGTCGATTACTTTGAGACCCAAGTCAAGGTGTCAAGTAAAGCGTTGCGGCGCATGGCAGTCAAGATCGCAGATGAGCTCGACAGGGAAGATGAAGCGTTCGACGTGCCAACTTCATACTGCCAAGCCATACTCGACATACTCATTGACATGGAACTGCCACGAGGCTGCATTGGACAAGTCGACGGTGTCATGAACCTGTTCGCATAAGACGGCCTAGACGGCAGCCAGGAAATGGTAATGCAGCTGGTGAAGGGGTATATGGTCTGAAGTCGTCAGGTCGGATGTGAAACCACGAGATTGGCACCAAGCTGAAGTCGCTCGGCCTGAAGCCAACAACCACTGACAGCTGCCTGTACTATGCGATAGGGCCGGAGCCGAGACAGCTCATCATTGTGCTCCTGTGCGTCGATGATATCCTGATGCTGCTCAACTGGAAGGACGAGCGAGAAGAGATCGTGAACGAGCTGGAACTTGAGCCCAAATGTACAACTTGTAGTGATCTAATCCTACTTGGACGTGTGTGACATCTGACACACATCTAGCCATACCTGTCCAAATACAGGTACCGAGTCGGTCTTGTTGAAATTCGTGCGAGTGGACACCGCAAGTTAAAAAACAGGGGCATCCGTGAGCGACTACGATCGTGGCGGTGGAGGACGTGGTACGCGCGGCGGATGGCTCGGGTGACGAGCGAGAGGGGGGCGTGTCATGCGTTATTCGGAACCGCAAGGTACAGTTCCGTTCTTATGCGGTCAGCGACGAGCTTCTATGTAAGGAAGTGCTTGCTTTAAACCCCTACAATGCAGACTTCGGCGCCGTCGAGCCGACACGGAACCGTGTGGCCGACGCGTTGGAGCTTGGAGTCGACGGCCGACGCAATCTCCTCTTTTGTGAAGCGGACGAGGAAAATGCAGTCTATGCCAGACGTCGTGGCCAAGTCGAACTTGGCACCAAGACTGAGAGGTGCACTTGGGCTAGTAGGAGGGGCACGAGATCTGCGCCAAGCACTCCTATGGACAGCAGAGCTAGGATAAGCTTGCGCTCCATTTTTACGTCATAGTGGGGTGACTGTTGACTTGCACATATGGTGGCGGGGCGATTGGTTCCTACAAGTTGTACACCTCACACGTTGTAACACTGAACTGGAGATGGAGGTGTATTTTTGCGACCCTAACCCTGACCCGGTCAGGCTACAAGCCGTACAATTCGTTTTTCTGAAGCTCCCTGATATCAAGGAGCTTGAACGACTGCGACAGTTCCTGGGCAACACGTGCCGACGTGTGCCTGGAAAAGGTACGCATATTTGCCAGCAGCGCTATGTTGTTACGTCGATTCGACGCAGGCACAGAACCAAGATTTTGGCTACCCATGTCACCCAAAACACGACTCGTTCGCATCGACAAGAGCAACGCCATCAACCTCACATGATTCAAACAGATCATCCGAGGTCTGCTGTATCTCTCAACCTTCACCATGCCAGACGTCGTGCACACGATAAATCGGCTCGCGCAGCACGGCGACAGCTCGGCGAGCAGCATTGGGAGGGACTACGCCAAGCGCTGGCGTACATCAAGCAAACAGCAGACTTTGGGTTGTGGTACCAGAAGCAACAAAGCGAAGTATCACTGGATAGACCATGACTGGTCTAACAACCCACAGACGCGGCGGGGTACCTGTTCACACACTGGGGCTCACCAATCGCGTGGCACAGCAAACGGTCGTGGCTCCATCAACCACACTGACCGAGACCATCTCAGCAGCCGAGATCGACCTCAAGAACAAGCAACCCATGGAGTCATGAAATCAGGTATGACTGCGCGAGCTGGGCTGTCAATGCGGAAGAACGCTGGCAGCAAGGTACGCAATTCGGCTCTAATCATTCAATACGTCGTGCCGCTCATTATAATATGTGAGTAGGTGGATCTATCGACCGCCTTAGCTCACTGTATCAACCCGAAGGACAACCGACCTGCGACCCATCTCCTACGTCACGCAGAATTCAGCAACGCCATCAAGCACATCGACGTGAATTACCAATGACACGAGAGAAGATCACGAGCGGTAACTACACGGTCGATCAAGTGGATGCGATGGCTAGTAACGAAATGTTGGCCGACATCCTTGCGAAGGCCCTCGCGCCCCCGCAGTTGAGTATCTCCGCGAGTGCTGCGGCGTGCTACGCAAGAACATCTCTTAAGTCTCGCGATCTGGGGGAAGTGTTAGACATCGACGATCGTCTCGTCTTGTGCTCAAAGTGCACAAAGAACAAGAATCCAGCACGAGTCCATCGTGTGTCCAACATGCACATCCCCACATGGACATCACGGAGAAGAATATGGAACCAGAATCCGGACTCACTTGCATATTTCCATTCTGATCCTCAAGTCTTGGCTTCCTTTGCTTTCTTCGCTCCTCAGAAACTTCGATCTCCAACAAAACTCGCCAGCTGATGACTTGATCTTGTGGAATTCGCGCTTGGACATAACTTGTGTCTCTCCCCACTAGGACGTGTGGGCGTGGGGCGTGCAGTACTTCATCGGACCGTCGTGCGAGAGGTTTGGCGATGAAGCGGGTGATCGAACGTCTGGCGTGCGCCACTGAAGGATCTAGCAGGAGCACCGCGGACAGACTGGTATAGATTTGTGGTGATAGGAGAACCGCGATCCCAAATGACACGGTTTTCTTCCAGTCAATTTCGGGATTCACATCGTAGAGCCGCGGCATCCCTAACAAGAGGTGCTTGCCTTCGGGAAATTGCATAATACATGCTTTCGTCTTGTAAACGGGAATCCATGGAGTTTGGCGTCGAGCGACGTGGCGAGCCATGGAATGAGGACTTCCTGGTTGGTACCGATCTTGAGCTTGAGCGGCTTGGCACCTTTGACTACGGTTAGGCGGAGGCGCTCCACAACACGTGGATCAACGGCATTGAAGGGCGCACCGTTGTCGATGAAGGCACTGACCGCCTTTCCATCGATATCCCGCGCGTGAGAGGGAGCAGTATATGCTACCCTTGCGACCGACCACCGCATCACCACCATGGTTGTGTAGCGTACGTTGTGTCGGGCGTCTTTGGTCGGGGGAACGAGTACCGTATTTACGTTCCGTGTGTTCCGGCTCGGTAGGTGGCCGGTCGCACCCGCGTCAGCAGCTTTCTTGCGACGTCCACCTCAGTAGAGTGCTTACAGTGGGAGCACCAGAGTTTTCCAATAGCCGACGCCTGCGACCCTTCAGCCTTCTGAGCATTGGTGGTGGCGCATTTTGTGTTCGACGTCTGTGGCTTCGCCTTGCGCGCTGATTGGCCAGAGCGCGAAGCTTTGAATCGCTGTGCCAATTCAATGGCATCCTGCAGCGTTTCTGGCACGTTCTGAGACACGAAGCCGCTCGTCTCTGGACGGAGGGATAACACCAACGCTTCACGAACTCTGGACAGTCTTCGTCGAGCTGGGACAGGAGATGGAGGAACTTGGTCGTGTACTCTTGCTGGGAGCTTTGGGCTTTGACAGTACCTTCTGCTGTAAGTCGATGTTGCGGAAGCACTTGCGTATCTTGTGCTTGAATACCGTCCGTTGAGAGGCTTGGTCGGGTCCAAGAGACAGCGTGAAGGCGCGGAACCTCGTCTGCACGATCGAGCCGAAGTTGGGAAAGATCGTCTCCAGAAAGTCAGACAGATTGCGGCCTATCTCCTTACGGTGTTGCGCGTAATACTGCTCCATGCTGAAGATTTAGAGCTCCAGATCCTTAGAGGCCTTGCCGTTGAAGGTCGGCGGGTCGCCTTCTTCTTCAGTGGGGAACGTGCCTGGGTTTGAGAAACCAGGACTTGTTGCTGGAACTGCGCTTGCTGCGCCATGAACGACTTGAAATGCTACTCCTGCTGCAGGAAGTGTTGGTGCTGGTGCTGAGACTGTATCATGAACTGCATCATATGGGAGAGCATGGCGTCCATGGTTGGTGGTTGCTGTTGGTACGCTGGTAGTACCGGTTGTTGTTGTGGTGGGGGACCTGGCGGTGGCGCCGGACCTTGCGCAGCGTGCGCCTCGGGGTGTTGATCTTCGGCACCTTGCTGCGGATGACGCGTAGTGCCGTCGTCTTCATCACGCATGCGACGAGTGCGGCATGGGCGAGGGTTCGAACTGTCTTGAGCGTCCATTGGTCAATATTCGACTTGACTTTGGTCGAATCACAGGAACTGTCGCTTACCGTGGGCTTCAATAGTCTATATACTGTCACGCACTTAGCGGTTGTGAAAGTTGATTGTGGATCAAACGAAGGCATGTATTGGCGATGTGGGAAAATCAAGAATGAGAATAGCTAGAGCTAATTGAATTGAATGCATTGGCAGGAGACGACTTGCATTTATGGGTAGCACCCAAGAGTGCGCATGAATGTGAACGCATCATTACACTTGAACTTCACCTTGAACTTGTAGTTGCACTTGCACTTGAGTTGCTTTCGGGATCGATAGTGCTGTTCCTGGCTTTCAGATGGTAGTGACTTGTGGTGGATACCATCGCAACTCTATCTACCAGACCTGTAGCTTGGCGGCTGCAGGTGCGGTACGCATAACTTGCCTAAGCCACCCTTGGCCCAAGAATCATGAATAGGTCACACACAGTCATTTAAAACACTGGCATTCATTTTACTCTTGAGATCTGCTCTTGTGGGAAGATTCTCGAATGAGCGCCCTCGCTAATACTGGTCATGGGTGGTGATCGATGCCTGAACGGCTTATCTTCGTGGTTCCCTTTGGCGTATACTCGATCTCCTTTACAAGCCTCCTGAGCTGTCTCGTTTGGTTGTAGGTGTTGCAGACTCACTCCTTCTTTATTTCTTGTTGCTCTTACTACAATGCGCTCCCTCACCGTAAAATTTTGCATTTCTCGGCGCGTTGTCCTGACTCGTCTTCCTTGAGCTAATCGCATGCTGGCTCTACTGGTTCTGATCGCGTCAGTCGTCATTGATCGGCTATAAGTAGGATTCCAATTCGTTACTTTCGTAATATCGGTGTAAGATATGTAAAGAAAAAAATTGAATTTCATGTACAATAATGCAGAACAATTTCGGTCGCACAGTTTGCACTAGTGCATGCTACCTACTTCAATTTTCTCAAGTGTGGCGTGGTGACGTGAGGTGCGACTATGTAGATGCAACGAGCAATCGATCAAATTGCAATTGATAATACTGCTACGACACTGCAGATGGGATATCATACGACCGCTGTACAACGGGGACAATGGTCAAGGCTCAGTGCGCGGGATGTATCGTGCACAAGTACTATGACACGTGCGCAGAGCACGACATCTTTACTACGGCTGTTCATGAAATGAACAGCAATTTGAACTTGCTCCACCCACGGTTTGTGTGCTATGAAAGCAGAAGCAAATCGCAGGGCAAGTTGGACTATGTGATCGAATGGCCTCATTCAGCGCTGCTGACTCGCTTGCTGTACTAGAACACCAGCTTGTTCGTCGACGGAACTTTCCGCTGCATACCCAACGTGTTCAAGTAGCCGTGGTCGCTACGGTGTACGATCGTGGTACCAAAGTCTTCGCGTCCATTTTGGGGTGACCCACGATGGCATCTAGACACGCTATCAATATTGATCGCTGCTACGTGAACAGTCGCGCAGCAACGGCTATTAGCCAACGCAAGGTTTTGGTGCTATATTTCATTGTTTAGATAATCCCAACGCCATGGTTTTTGACGTCCAAATGGTGAATCACCTTTGCGCAGCAGGAGTTCACCAATTTTGGATCGTAGTCCGCGATGATATTCCAGGATAACCGTGTTAATAACACACATTAATGAGCAAGTTATGTTTGTACGGTTGCTGTTTTCGTGGTCGCAATGCGAAAATAAACGCTTGAACGACTTATAATTCTTCATTATCGGTAACACGATTAGAAAGTTTGAAGCAACGTTTTCAGACACGTTTTATAACGCAGTACAATAAAACTCTTATTTTTTAATCAAATCACACACTTATTTATTGAAATCGCGGTTCATTTTGACAACGATACTACAATCCGTAAGCCCCCTCAATGCGTCGCATGCAAATGACTACCAAAATCTTCCTCATTGCAGCCGTAAATTTGTGTTTCACTTGATCACTCATTCATGAATAACTTTTCTATGTTTATTTCTGTTCGTAAGGTAGTGTTGAACCCTACGTATGAGTTAATTATCACACGAGTAAATTAACGGTTCATTTTTGTCACCATGCAAACTGACATGCTTTACTTTGATGACGACTTCGGTGGGGTGACATTGTTATATAATCCTACCTCAATTAATATCAAGCTGCCATTACCAATTTCTTGCGGATACTCACTTACGCCGACTATGTCAGAAACCACTAATGTGGAATGAGCCATTGGCTTGAGTGATGTCATATTTGCAGTCATGGTAATTCTTTGGCTGATATATTACCTCGATGCAGAGACAATATAAGCGTGCACGCGACACTATCAGTAAATAACAGAAAAACTTCAAAATACACGCCACTGCTCACGACACACCTTGATTTTGCTCCATCACCGGTCGTCTGATTTTTTCCAAAATAGCTTTCATGACTAAGCCACTGGTAGCAACTTTAGATGCATTTGTAAATACCATGAAACTTGTAGCAAAACCAGCCAACCCGAGAACAGAGAAAGAATGTGTGACAACGCCCGTGAGTACACGGATGGAGCATTTACTGGCTACTGCAAACGCAATGAAATCGTTCAAGAACTCAATCTGGCCAATAATCGGCAGCTGAATGGCAAAACTGAGCGCGGAATCCGCGTCGTTGTTGAGTCAGCTCGGTATCTGATGAATGGAGCTCAGCTTCCGCAACAATACAGGGCAGATGCCGTTATTGGAGTAGCATACGTTCATTATCGGTGCTAAACGGTCAGTCTCCAATGATTACAAGCTCTCTCATTAATCTCGATCTTCTTTGAATCTTTTGTTCCAAATCACAGATCATGATTCCAAAAGGATAGGCGACACAAGCTGGACGGCAAGGTGTAATTTGCTATCTTTTCTGGATACGCTGATGGTGGAGCATATCGATTTAGAGTGAAGCATGGTGACTGATGTGTGGTGGTAAACGGTCGTGAAAATTGTTTTTCTCGAGCGAGCCTATAGATTGTAGAACCCACGCATCCCGTCAGTCAAACCTGGGACTCGTATGGAAGCGTAGATGGTTTTGTTCAGGAAGAATACCAGCTGAAGCCTTACAGCGATCCAAGAAAGGTTAATGCCGAATGAAATGGACGACTCCAAGCATGTAAAGTCATACGAAGACGTAATTTTCAAGATAAAGACACGACTAGATGATATCCTTGCTACTCCTTTCTCAGCTCGGCCTCGGAGCCGTTAGACCACTGGAGTCATTGCAGTGGATTCACTTGGAGACACTGAGATGCCAAGTGAACACATAGCGATACAATTACGAAATGACATGATGCGCTTACCGAACGCAATAGAGCAAGCCCGAATACGTGGCAACGACTTTTGAATCTGCGTGGCCGTAGACTTGTCTGAGCCCGTGGCCGAGGCCGTAGTATTATAACTTACGAACTGCAGTGTTACATTGGCTGGTCATGCTATAGCCTCTAAAGAGGCGTCAGAACCAGCGTGAGCATCTGACACTGTCAGGAAAATGGGAGTTGATCTCATTGGGTCAACTTCAATTCACCCAATCACTATATCAACTGAATCGACGCCATCACAATCGACTCGTAATGAAACACCAAGCTATCCCTAGCGCATGCATGAAGAGTGCCATGCTTCTATGACACGTGATTCAACTGATTCAACTGGTGAAAAACCTGCAAGTTGATTATGAAAAGCCATTAGTTCTGATGGTGAAGTCTATCGTGAATCACGATAGATGTCACAATAAATCAGATTCTTGATTTCATTACATTTGCTAATGTACTGGACCGTGATGATGTGGATGATTGCCTTGCAGCCTTGGACAGTGAAGTTAGATTCTCCATTCAATGGAACATTTAAAGAAGTGGTTTTGACTCCAGGCCGAAAGGTCATCAAGTCAAAGTGATTATTAAAAAAACGAACAAACGAACCTTGCTGATGGCTCGCTTATACAAAGCACGAATTGTTGCGGCAGGATTCAGCGCACGTTACGAAGAAAACTATTCCGAGACGTTCAGTCTTGTGATCAAACTCTCTTGCTGTCAGAGCTGTCCTTGTGACTGTCCTCATCGTCGATTGTCTTACGTGTAAAAGATAATAGTTAGTTGATTGCTGTTTTTGCTAAACATTTGTCGAAGCGTCGTTCAATTGACGCGGATGTGGCGCTCCTGCTTGATTCCCTATCGAACCCACTGCAGGAACGTCATTTTTGTTGAACACGGGTAGCGAAGGATTTAGACGAGGCGCCGCGACAGCAGATGGGGATCCGACAGACGTGGATGGGAGCCGCCAGTTGAAACTGAGGGGAGTTATCAATGTCGACCCGTTGATTGTCACCGTAAATAGGTGGGTGGGGATAGCCGCCTTTCCCTCGCGGTAGTCCTTCATCGACTGTGATCTCTCTCATCCGCGCTTATACTTTCCAAAGACGGGGCGAATTCCGTGTCTTGGTGCCTCGTTCTCAGCGGCATCTCTTGGATGTCTTCTTTTCGTGAAATGGGTAGCTGGACCAGCGAGGGGGAAAGGCAAAACGGATAAACCTAAGCACATTTCTTCGCTCTTCCTCCTCGTCCTCCTATTCCCTTTTTCTCTCACTTCCTCTACAACCGGGCATCAGGCGGACTGGAGTTGACGGACCGCGGATTTTGTTCGCTATCCATTTAATTTGTCGTATTCGAGCCATCGATATTACAACATGTTGAAGTGTTCAAAACACAAGAATTACCGTATGTTTGCGGGTGCAACATTGAGTGTATGTGAGGGAGGGTAAGTGTAGCGACATGTTCCATCTCTATCTCGAAGCGCGTTATCATTACATAATGAGATGCTCTAAATCAATTAACAGTCTTACCCTTTTATACTGTGTACCCAGAAGTTGTCCTTTTAGATCGGTATTAACGTGAGACACCATGCTAATGGCAGTCCAAACGTTTTAAACCTAGCACAAGCGGGCCTGACGTGTTTTGGTATTTATACACAAAATTTACATATTGAAGTGCAGTATGCCCGACTTCCAGAGCCTTTCAATTACTCAGGGCCATAACAAGTCTACGACAAACCAGAAACTACTCAAATCTGGCTCGTTGGACAATTTTCTGACGAAGCTAAGCAGTTATACATCTACCAGAGGAATTAAAACATAGATAACAATAGAGAAACAGAATTCATGCCACAATCGGCAATATGAAATGTCCCCCGCCGAGGAGCGCGAAGCACTCAGTCAATATCGAGAGGCGGCTTTTTTATTTCCAAATGCTGCCCAGGAAGAGAGAGTTTTCTCTTCTCTCGGCGCTTACATGCACTGTTCCAGCCGATATTGAGTCGCGTACAGAGTGTAGGAAGCCACTTAACATACGTTCCAACGCTCACTCTCGTTGGCGTGGACACACCATAACTAGGGCTTTTCGGTCGTAGAAAGGAGATTTTTGTGCTCCAAAGTGAAAGAAGATTGTACTGGAAGTAGAGACATAAAACATGCAAAAAGGATGAACTTTGATCACACAGCTTTTAGGAACCGCTGAACATGTGGGAGTCATTCACTAGATGTAACAGGAAGCACTCTTTGCCATCTTCGCGGCCCACCGATTACCCATCACAATGAGTCCGCTTCAGATTGACTCAATTTCGCTGATCAGTGGCTGGGATCGTAGTTGCACGTACTAGGACCTTGAATTTCTGCAGGGACTTGTTCCACCACAATATTGGACGTTGCTGATCGGCAGTAATATTTGCTGACGTCACTTTGTCACTATCATTCAATCGACTGCGGACGGTAGCTGGTCAAAATATTCTCGTGTTTGAGGGTTAGTGGTTACTCGTTAACGTAACATTCACGTTTCTGATTTGCGAATATTACAACTTCTTAAAAGTGTATAATCATATCTTCGTCGTCGAAAGCGTTGCCATAATGATCTTCGAAAGTAAGTTTTAGTGCCATTCGCTGACAGAATGTGTTGAGGTGGGATCAGTTATGGGGTGGCCATATACTGTTCAAACATGTACCACGTGGGTCTGATCGATAAGGGATTGGATTTCGCGGATAGACAGCATAGTACATTTTTTAAAGTAAGGAAGCAGTTTTGATTGAATTAAGAGTGTTCGCCATGTTGGCTAGCGCTCAGTAATAATTTTGGCTAGTCCGTTCTTCTAACGGATGTGGGGTTCGGGGATCTGTTTGAGCCTATATTCACGGTAAATAAAATCAAATGTGTCCACATATTTGCCACTACCATCACATCAAAACCAGTACACGGCCTCATAACTGAAGCGATTTTGCAAAATTCTCGTGTAGTCTCCGAAACAAATGGAAGTTTCACTCTTGAGCCTTGGGATTTGAAACAATATGCGTAAAAAAACCTTGCCACAAAAGCGAGATGTAATACCTAAGATTTCCTGCGAGAGCATCCATGGCAAATCGTAGTTTTGACATATGTGGTCGGCTGGTTCTACGAGTCGCATATCGACTACTAATATTTCAAGAACTTGTTTAGGTGACGTGGGCTACGTCATGTGGGTCCACAATGCACATATTGACCACCAGGTTTATATGGTAGCACAATGTGGGCTCTATTTTATAAAATACCTTGCATAAAGGGTGCGGTATATACTCCTTCTTTTCGCAAATGTGCCGTTCCGCGAGCTCTCATACTAAAAGCAAGGTCTTGCGGATTCTAGGAGGACTACGTCGATCAGCATTTTTTACTGTCTTTGTGGGGACTCCTGTGGTCGTTTCCGCGCCTTCAGTGACACCGCCTGGTTCGCTGGTGTCGACGATGCCCTTCACGCTACCGACTGCGGTTTAGTCAGTCCGCGACATCCCCCACGAGTTCTGTGTGTTCATTAGTTATTTCACTCACGTGAAAATGGTTATCATCAAGATCAAAGCAGGTCGCACGCAAGAGTCAAGTAGAACGAGACGCCTGAACTAGTGATTGGGTGACGACAGTAAAGGGATCAAGCAAATTGTTGCATCTTGTAATTTCATTGTTTTGAACAATAAAAATTTTACGATGCCGTGGTTTGTTTGCAATTGTTCGTTTGGAGGTGTTTGATATTAGCGATTGGTTTGGCTCTCCAATTGATCTTGTAATTCTTCAAATCAGGCTAGCGCCATAGAATCTGAAAGCTTGAATCACTTCCAGCGATTATATGAATGATTTCAACAAATATTTTCATTGCAATGATAGTAAAAGAAGTCCAACCCGTACATACAGAGGAAGGCTGGGGTCATCAGTAAGAACTTTGAGTCATCTGGGGGTACCTCAAGCTACCACAAGTAGTAGCAAGCGCATGGCTACAATTTGTGATCACAGGTTTTTCCTGTGATCACCTAAACAAAACAGTAGTCAATTTGCTCGCTTCTACGTAAGCCTACGTGGTCGAGAAAATGTCAGTTATTGAGGATCACCTTAAATAGTGCTATTGGTGTGTCAAGTCGTGGCGAGAATAACTGAGTTGTACCTCCTGCCTCGTTTGAATTCCAGAGCGCCGGGTAAGATCTCGGTCGAAAACAAGTATTTCGGTGTTGTAGAAAGGCTTTGAAGGTGGGCTACAACCGTCTACAGATCATTCTTTTTGTCTGTATGTGTGTTTATTGATGAAGCGACTAGACGAATTCATCGATATGAGGCACACGACGGAATAATTAGCTGATCTCGCTGTATAGTGTTCAATTTCAAATTTGAGCGTCGTTGTCCAACGTTATAGCCCATGCCAGTAGAACGCTGGTTAGGACTGACATGCACGCTGGATATTATCCACCCAGGAGAAGATGGGAGACAATTTTTGGGCGGCACTAACCGAGTTGACTCCCAGATCACACCACAAAAATATATGTGGCACCTAAGTGCGCAAATTCCTTGTGTCCGACGCATTCCTCCAGCCTTTTCATTCGAACCATCTTCAAAATAAATCCGCTATGAGCCGGTGCGAATGGCAAACCAGAGGCATCCACGATCACGAACAAACTATTGCAAAAGAATTGTCATCCATTGTGAGGAATGGAAGTCTTGTACCTCATTTTAATCTCCATGAGCTCCGCATCTTATGTTCTGCGCTGAATGTAATGTTAGCTCGGCCCTCGCCTTGCTACAACCATGGCATCACCACCCACAACACCAAATTAACTACCGCTGTTTATTTGAAAGCAGCGGTGTTTTTTGTTGCAACGTGTGTGCAAACCGTTGTCGAGACCAGAATATTCTGTACATTATCTTGGATTGCATGCAGTCTCTCAGGTCTTCAGTTCTCATCTTGCATACTTCTATCCCTCGTTTACGATTTTGACGAGTCTGAGGTCGTTGGTTTCACAAAGGAGACGCTTTTTGTCTAGCACAGGTTTCCAGCAGAAATTACGCAGCTAAACCTAGTCGGTCCAGTTTTCGCGATGTGTGCTGTGATCTGGAGCATTTAAGTTAGAAAAGAGATAGGTCATTTACGTATCGTGATATGTATCGAATTCCCTAAATTCAAACCGGACACTTGAATATGATCGAGAAATATTTACCTTATAATAGCACCTCCATGGGAGTGTCTTGCTTCCTTGTAACGTAGGTTTGAACCTCCTATTTTTAGATTTAGTACAGGATAAGTATAAGCATATAGTGGTGGTTAAAATTTTCCATAATGCAATCGTGCTTACTGTATGCATTGGCGCTGACCGCTGCATTCATCAATACTTTGCAACTCCCTCCAACAAAAAAACCTCGTTTTGGCATGGTCACGTCACTACTTCTAACGCGTGCCATGCCCTTTCGCATACACTCGGAATCGATTGGTTCACAGCGCTCGATGCAATGCGACAGTTCAACGAGGCGTTTCCGTTTTCTTCTTCTTCACGATCTCTCCCTGCCTCCTCTCGCCTCCCCCTCCTTCGTTCAACCTCTTCGCTCTCCGCCTCACGATTGTGGGGCATTTTGCTCGGAGTTTGCGACATATTGTTTTATTCATCGATATGTTTAAAACATATTATAGTTGGTTGCTATTGGCTATAAATGCGTCAGGGTTGATTCCGGGCTAGGTCTTCCCGTTGTTCGTCTTTTGGTCAGCGTATTTCGCAGGAACCCGCGCAAGAGCTCAATGGCGACGCAGACGCCGGCGGCCGAAGTCAGCGTGGCAACCGCGCTGTCGCCCGCCAGCAGCCCCAGCACGGCGTCCACGAGTCCCGAACGTCCGCGGCGCGCGCGTTCGGGCAAGCTGACGGCCTCGGATGAGGAGGACTTCAAGGAAGAGGACGAGACGGCCGAAGAAGAGGACGACGAGGATGACGAGGACTACGGCAGCAAAAAAGCGCCGTCGCCGCGGGTGACACGTGCCAAGACTCGGCAGTCAGTAGATGGCAACACCTCTGGTACCAGCTCGAAGCAGAGCAATAGTAACTCGCGGAACAGTGGCGGCCGTCGTCAACGCACCACGCGGCAAAAGGGGATCTCGTCTCCGCCGCAAGAAGACAAGAAGAAAGACAACAGCAAGAAAGCCACGCAGAATGCGGAAGAAGCAGATGACGACAGCCCAGGTGATTATGTGCATGTTGAGCCTGGCGACTGCGTGCTGCTGGACTCTGGAGACCCTGAAAACCACTTCATCGCGCTTGTGAGCCACGTCAAGCCGTCGCAGGACCGAGGCGGTACGTTCACGGCGCAGTGGTACTATAAGCCGGACGACGTGCGTGAGCAGGTGATCGCTCTGATCGACGGTGGCGTGCTCGAGCGCGAGGTGTTTCTGTCTCCACACAAGGACAAAAACTCGATGGATGCCGTCATCGGGCTCTGCAACGTGGTCTCGCCCGAGGAGTACGACGAAGTGCAGAGTGAGATCATGCGCGGCTTCCGCGAGCCCAGTAAAGTGCCGTACTACGTCTGTCGGTACAAGTACTACCCGGGCCGGTCCATCAAGAAGGCGCTCGAAGCCGTGCGACACAGCGACATTCGAGCTGGTCTGGGACCTCAGCAACCGAACGTGGGTGAAATGTTCCAGGCTGTGATCCCTGACTTTGTTGCTCCGCCTCCGACGGCTCCCAAGGAAGGCGAGAAGCAGGTTCTGCCCTGGAAATTGGGAGACAACAGTACGCTGGGCTGCAAGGCACGTCGTGTGTGGTCGCCTCTGGTCGTGCCGAACCAGCAGCACGCCTTTCGTCAGTTCCGGTTACTTGTTGAGACTCTTCGCTTCGCAGTCGGCAATGTAGTCAAGTTTTACCGCCAGGAACCGCTGCCCAGCGGCCATTTGCGCTGTATCGTGCTCGAGTATGTGCCCTCGGAGCATGTGCGGATCTTGCTTCCGACAGGGCAGAGACTGAACGTGCTCAAGAGTGAATTGAGCTCACCACTGACGGAAGATCTGGCCATGACTGCCTTTTACACGTCGCGATTTAACTTATGCACGGCAGCCAATGAATGTTCCACGGAGATCATGAAAACGCAGCCATCTGAGCGTGTAGCGTTCAAGAAAGAGATCCTGGCCTTTGCCCAAGCAGCTAAAACTGCTGCTGCTTCCAGTGGTCCCGACGAATCGCACGCGCCCAACAAACGAAGAAAATAGGCAACAAGGCTGTAGATTGGGCAAGAAAAGACATTGACGGTTGGTTCTCGTGCGCCAGCGGCCTTACTCGGCTCTCTCCAGGTGCTGTGGAAGCATCTACCACCATGTAAACTATTGACAAACATGCGCAAGCTCAAACAAAGAGAGAGTGGCAGTCTTTTGTACGCAGAGATGACAGATGAAGCTATAGTAGCTAGCCTACAGCTTGGGTGCGGGCTTCTTGTCATCCTCCTTGATGCAGCGAAGCTGGTCCAACAAGAACGCGTAGTCGAAGGCCTTCTCCTTGAGGTAATGGTAGCGGTCGCTGGCGCTGAAGTGGCCGGCAGTCAGATCCATCTTGAGCAGGATCGTGTTCTGGTCGCTCTTCATGTCACGCAGCTTGGCGACCCACTTGGTGGGCTCCCAGTAGGCCACGCGCGGATCGTACAAGCCACTAGTGACCAGGATGTTCGGGTATGCCTGGCGCTTCACGTTCTCATACGGCGAGTAGCTCAGCATGTACTGGAAGTACTCGACCTCATTCGGGTTTCCCCACTCTTCCCACTCGCCCGTGGTCAGCGGAATCGTGGCATCGCTCATTGTGTTCATGACGTCCACGAACGGCACGCCCGCGATGGCAGCAGTGAACAAGTCCGGACGCATGTTGAGCACCGCGCCCATGAGCAGACCGCCGGCGCTGCGGCCTTCGCAAGTCATCATGCTTGGACTCGTAATTCCCGCGGCCACAAGATGCTCGGCGCAGCTGATGAAGTCCGTGAACGTGTTGATCTTGGTCTTGTACTTGGCGTTCTCATACCAAGTGCGGCCCATCTCGCCTCCGCCGCGGATGTGCGCAATGGCGTACATCACGCCTCGGTCCAGCATGGGCAGGATCGATGACACAAAGCTGGGGTCAATGCACGCCTCGTACGAGCCGTAGCCATACAGATGCAGCGGCTGGCGGTCCTTGCGACGCAGATCCTTGCGATAGACAAGCGAGATGGGCACGAGCGTGCCGTCGGGGGCCTTGGCCTCGAGACGCTCCGACTGGTACAGCGTGCGATCGTAGTTGGGGCACGGCTTCTCCTTCAGGAATGAGATCTCGCGCGTGTGCACATTATAGTCGTACGTCGTGCGGGGCGTCGTCATGGACGAATAAATGAGGCGGTATTGCGCCGTGTCGTAGTCGCGATTGACCCATCCAGAGACGGTGTAGCTTGACTCGTCGAACGCGATGCGGTGGCGCGCATGCTTGCCTGGGCCCTTGACACTCACGATCCAGATCTGCGAGAAGCCATCCTGACGACCCGACATGACCAGGAAGTCTTTGAACGCGTCAATGCTGTCCACTTTGATATGCTCGTCGTACGGGAACACATCCTTCCAGTGGGCCGAGCCTGGGTTCGTCACTGGCGTGTACATGAGCTTGAAGTTGGTGGCCTTGTCCTTGTTGGTCACGATGTAGAAGCTCTCGTCGTGATGGTCCACGTCGTAAAGCAGACCCTTCTGGCGCGGTGCGACTACCTGCACAGGCTTCTCTGGATGCTCCAGATCGATGAACGAAACCTCGGACGTCTCGCTGCTGCTGGACATGAAGAACATGTACTTGCCACTGCGCGACTTCTGGAAGTACGCGCTGTAGATCTCGTCGTCCTCCGTGTACAGGAGCTCATCCTCGGCCTTGGACGTGCCCACTGTGTGGCGCCAGAGCTTGTCCTGGCGATGCGCTTCGTCCTGCGTAGCGTAGTACAGCACAGACGAGTCCTTGCCCCACGTGAGACTTGAGATGTTCTCAATGCGGTCCGGCAGCACCTGGCCCGTTGTCAGGTCCTTGATGAAGCCCGTGTACGTCTCGTAACCAGAGAAGTCCACCATGTAAGCCAGGTACTTGTGGTCGGGACTGGGGTTCACGCGAGACACATCGCAGTGGTTCTGGCCCTTGGCGATCTCGTTCTCGTCCAGCAGCAGTTCTTCCTTGGCCGTGGACGTCTTGGAGTCGCCCTGCTTGGCCTTGCGGCAGTGGTACACGTAGCTACTGCCCTTCTCCGTGCGCGTGTAGTACAGGAAGTCGCCGTGTGGGTACGGGAACTCCTCGTCGGTCTCCTGCACGTGCGACAGCAGCTCCGTGTACAGGTTGTCGCGCACGGCGGCCAGATGCGCCGTCTTGCGCTCCGTGTAGGCGTTCTCCTTGCGCAGATGCTCCAGCACTTCCTCGTTCTTGCGCGTATCGTCGCGCACGTAGAAGTACGGGTCCTCAATGTACAGCACGGGCTCCATGGGGTTCGGTCCGCGGTTCTGGCCCAGGACCTTGCCGAAGGGCACCATGTGCGGTCGCTTGGGCAGCACGGGCGGCAGCACTTTCTTGGCCAGCGTCGAGTACACGGCGCGGCGCTGGCGGACAAGTAACATGGCGGCGGCCGATACGGCACCCACACCCACGGTCACGGCGGTGCTCAACTTGCTCATGAATCAGAGGAAGGGAGCGGATCGGAGGAGGAGAGGAGGTCCAACTTGTCGAATTGCGTTCTGAGCAAAGATCCGCTGGGTTCGTAACCGGTTTGAAACGCGACGTCCGGTTACTTCCGTCCGTCCACTGCTCGTCCGGCCGGTTCTCTGATGTGGATACGAATCACTCGCTTGGAATTGGTATAGCGTTGACAGCTCAGGGGTGTGGGAGCGGCACATGACAGGGTAAAGAATATCCCACTGAAGGCGGAGTAACTCTGAAAACGAACACGTGGAGAAAGCGCTGTCCACACGTACTGCGTCAACTAAATCGGTTGCACCTATAAGCACACCTTTTCAAGCCGTAAACCGTCAAGAGCCAACGAAATTCGGCAAGAGCAAATCCAAAATCATCAAGAGCAAAGCCAAATTCTGCATTCCATGAATAAATATATCTTATGTCATTTATAAGTAATAAGTCTGATGGTCACGAATCAATTCTCTTGCTCGTCAACTGATGGACCTCGGTGTCCACTGCCAACGTGCTGGTCGTAGTGCTTGCTGTGGCGCTCGGTACTCGTTGGCCGTCTCGTCGACCTGGCTTTCGTTTCCTTCTGCCAACAACAGCGTAGCGTCAGCTTCCTCGAGCTAGTATCGCAACGCTGTCACTCGGCACACAATGTATCATGTCGCTACTTCCGCTGCGGACGTCCAGGGTTGGTTACCCTCGCTCCGTCTGCGGCAAGAGGTCGTCCGGGGTTGGCTACCCGCGCTCCGCACCGAGGTCGTCCGGGATTGGATACCCGCGCTCCGCCTCAATACACTCAAACATGCGCATGCCATACATCAGCCCACAAACAGGCCACGTTCATATGCATATTCAGACTTCCGCACACAGTCTTCTCTTTCACACTTGTATTCATCGACTTACTGTCTCTGGTTGTTTCTCGAGCTGGAAAAAGGGGAACTGAGGCTCTACTTCTACTCTACTCTACTTCCTACGGGGTCCTGGGCGTTGGAGCGACTAGACGCCGAGCAGTTGCTCCCTCTGGAGGCTGGCGCCACTGGCTAACCTTCCCCATCGGGTCCCACTGACGCTTCGTCTGGTCTTCACTCCCTTCTGCACTAGGTGCTTACGTTGCCCGTGTGCTTCCTGCGGTTGTTGCGCTTGAGTTGCTTGTCGCTTGATCGTCCTTCGTCTCCTGCTTGCGTATTGGCATCCTTCATCTCCGTGTCCTTCTCTGGCTCCTTGTCGCCGTTGTCCTTCAGTCATCGTACATGTAGTCATGCATCAATGTTTAGCTACCCCGAGAGCTCGGGAGGCCTACCAAATTTCATCTGATCCATTACATATGCTTGCCTGAAAATAAATATATGAGCACTCCACCAGTACACGGTAAATCGGCACGGTAAACAGGCTTTATCGTGAAAATACCCCGGGTTTTGTATGGAACCGATTTCCCACCGGTATACGGCATCCTTCACTTCTTACCAGAAGCAGTGGAGAAACTTGAACGCCTTCCCGTTCTTCACGCCTTTTATTGAGTGCGTGTTCTGGTATAACTCCGATGGCATGTTGGCGCACCGTCGAATAGGTGCCATAAAATTTGCATGCATCATGTCGGATCGTCGACCACTTCGTCTCGAGCGATCGCGATCGCCGCTTGTCGTTGTAGTCTTTGGCTCATAGAACGTCTCCGACGTCTGGCCTATGCGACGATTGGGTTCACGCCCACAGAGAGTCACGACCGGCACACTTGGATCTCTTCCTCTGGCGTAAAGTTCTTCGCATTGATTCTGCTCATCGTTTGCCACTCAGTGTTTCCTCTCGTTTCTCTTTGCTCGCGGATTCGGCGCGTAACTGTAATGCCGCAGCTCAGATTCGTGAGCTCGGAATGTCTGGTCCTAGCTGAGAAAATCTGATCCAGATTCGTTGCGGTACAGACACCATTCGAGTTACTGAACACCACTATCAATGTATACCCTGACCAAGTCGATATGTTTTTTTTACTCTCTTAAGTTCTATCCTACTGTACTCCACAGTACAGAACATGACTAGTGCTGGTTCAGCTGTGTTGCTTGCTGCACGAGCGCCATTCGCTAAACAAAAGACATGATGCCAACATCTCCAGCTCGAATCAGGCTGTAGATGTTCTCACTGCTGTGAGGTGGGCTCAGGACGCCTAGAACGCAGTGACTAAAGCTACAGTCGAGAATTGTTGGAGACACACTGGCAAGCTCGAGCATGAAATCTTCGAGCTCGTGGGTGGCATGGAGAAGCTGCGCATCGGCACACCCTCGATTCGTTGGGTGATCGCCTAGTACTCTATAATTACATATAGCTACCCTTCACATTTAATATTATTGGCAATATCTGGGTTCGGTGCAGTGCTGGAGAGCAGGAAAGGGAAACAATATCTCACTTTTGATTTTTAGGAACCAGCCAAGAGTATAAGCCTCGTACAACCGATACACGATGGAGATCAGGATACACACACCGCTGAGGCGCACCGCCTTTTAGACTAGTGCTTTTACGTTCTTGCCTCAAGTTTTTGTTTTCTGCCGTCCCAACTCAGTTTTCACGTCATGGTGAGCAGTTTACATATTCTTGTCGAAAATAAATACATACAGACAGACGTTCCAACCTGCATACAGTATTTAGAGCATCTCCACCGGTGCACGGTCAACGTCCGATAAGCCTATCAATTCCCATTTTGGTATTTTATCTCCCCACGGCCCGTGGGGAGATTTCTCGTGTCCCCGTGGGCCACGCAAAAACGATAAACAACGAAAAGTGTTAGAAAATTCACGGCAAACCGAGGCTCACACCACATACAGACACCATTCGAGTTACTGTAGCGAGCCTAGAAAATGTGATCACCTACCGGTTCTTCCTGACGACAACGGAGCAGAATCTGCAAGGCGTGAAAGAACCAAATAAGTTTACCACGTGGCTGGCGACATACTTGAGTCTTATCATGTTATATGTAATGGTGCGCTTCGATGATACTAGAATATTTTTGCGGGTTCTGCCGAATTTGGCTTGATGATTTTGGATCCGCTATTCGTTGGTGTAACGATACTTTCAATCCCGCCAAAGGTTGTTCGAATATCCGAGCAGTGTTTATTGGTCAAATTAAAGTATATCCCGCACATGATTGGCTGATAAATCTATCTTGTCCAATTTGACAACTGCCTTTATATATCGATTGCCAATGGAGCACTTTTGCTGTATTGCCAAAAGAAGCACAGGCTAGAGCCTCACGCGGGCTGAAATCACTTCTAATCCACACTACCTCTTCTGTAGACAGCCTGAGGCACGATGGAAGAGGCGGCGACGCGGCAGCACACACCATCATGCATTGGGTATGAGATCTTGTCGAGCGTGCTGACGTCGTGGGGGTGGCCTCCAGGTTACCGCTAGTCTGCCGCCGTCGTGGCCTTGGTCTGGGTTTGGAATGAAGTATGATATTTTGTTATCAAGGTTCGACTATTTGCTAGTGATTCGGCTCCGACGATTCAATGAACCGCGGTCGCCAATTTCTATTGAACAGGCAATAATATGGTGGCTAAAAATCAAACAACAGTTGTGGTCGAGGCATATGAGTCCAAGGGAAACACAAACGGTCTTAAGCGCCATTTTGCGTTATTGAGAAAAACGCTTCCAAAGAAGCTACCTCAGATAAGTACGAAACTCGTAACGTGTGGCGGTTGACGATTTTCATGTTCTGTATTAAACACGAAAACATTACTAAAGAAACATGCCCGTTCCCTCCACACAAAAGCGACCATCGGCGCCACCGGTTGCTCAAGATCTTCGCCGTAAGCCAGATGTAGACCTAGATGCACTGTGGAGCTTGCTTTTGCCGGTACCAACCCCGACCGCCAATCCCGAAATGGTGTCCGATTTGCATAAGAAAATTCTGCCGTACATTCCGCCTGAATACCGATCGGATCCTCTCTATCGAAAGCCGACGGGTGATGAAGTTGAAGCTGCCTCTTCACGACAAAGCCGTCGTGTGCGCTCAACAGCAACAATTGCAGAGAGACGTCAGACGAACGCCGAGTCAAAGACCCAGAATTCTGATTATTTGGATTTAATGCTGATGTTGTTTTTTGAATGATTTTTATAGATGTTTGAAACCTATAAAATCAAAACGGTGTAGTATTCAATCCATTCAACCTTAAATTTGGAAAGGAAGCAGTTTCTTTCTGACGATTTAAACCCCATATTCGGGTGCAGCTCTGAAAAACACGTATAGTGGACAAAAATTCGAAAAATGCACAAAAATATGTAGGCGACTCGGCAGAACGCTTGTGATTTTTGCTCCACGAAGTATTTCTGACTGCTGAAAACGTCATTTTGTAGAGGAAACACAGGGCTACATGATGTTGGCCTTAACTCCGTTTTTTTTTCAATGGCGCTTAAGACCGTATGTGTTTCCCTTTGACTCAAATGCATCACTCGTCTATCATAACTCTTTCGACGTTAGTGAGCGCCTAAATGGTAACGTAATGAGTCAGTTAATGTCAAATCAGCAGAAAATGACAATTCGTATTTGTTGTCCAATCAAAATCGCAAAATAAATTTTGAGGTGATATTACTGGCAGATATTAAAAAAACAGCAGATAATGACAATTGGATCAGAGGCGTGAAACCACGAAGTGTCAGTTCTGACATTCTGTCTCTCCTGGCAGTCAATCATGCAAAAGAAAGCGTCGTAACACGCTCGATATCAGCAAACGTTTATGGACCTCAGAGGATTTGCGTGATCTACAGTAAATAGATTTGATTTGAAGTGTTGCTAAATTGTTCCACTGATATTCAGGGAACACTGGTTACCTTGAACTTGAAATCTAGGCACTACTACTTGGATTAGCTTTTGGATATATATTTTTTTACCATCGTTTTTGAGCTGTAGTGCGTTGACCTAAGCCTACAGCCGATAGAAACAAGTAGCTGAGCATCTCTTCTTTCCATTCGTGTTTCTTTTTTCGGACAAAAATAAATTTTCGCTATAATATGCCGAAAAATATAAGCGGTCCATTTCCGGTCATTATCTGCTGCATTACGTTATCGGATAAAGTGCAAATACAGTATCGATACGCAACTGTGAAATGATCGTGGAATGAAGCCACAGGCCTCTCGTCATTTGCCACGCGTCCTCGACGTCGGTAAAATACCGGTTTTGTCCCCTTATTTAGTGTACACACCTAGCCCTACGCTTATCAACTTGGATTTCCTCCCCTCCTCTCCCCCCGCCCGCCCGACTGAACAAGCCAAGCCTTCCGCCACACGCAGCACTCTGCAACTAACAGGGCGGGCGGCCGAGAGAGAGAGACCGACCGCACGCATGACGCCTCCCAAGACCCCGGCGCCGCCAGTGTCTCCGGCCCACAGCGCTTCCTCCATGGACGGCGGCCACACGCGCGGCGGCATGCCCAACAACCGGCGTTCGCGCCTTGGCAGTCCGCTGTTCTCTCGCAAGAGCGCCTCTTCGGCTGCGCCTCCGACCGTCACCACAACAGCGGCGCAATCCGGATCTGCGCCTGGCTCGAACGCGACCACGCCTTCCGGCATGAACATTAAGCGCCACTCTGAGTCGCAGCTGATTATGTCACCACGCGCACGCGGAGCGCAGAATCTGCCGCAGAAGAAGTTCTCGGCCGACTTTTCAGGTAGGAAATGCAGCTTCATTAGGTCCATTGCATGAGAAACTGATGCTTGTGGATACTGTAGAAGGAGCACCATCAGTGACCCAGAGCCCCAAGCGCCAGTCGCCGCGTCGGTCGCCTGGCGTGCTCGGGCCATTTCTCACGGGCCCGTTGGCCACAGATTACTCGGATGCGCCGCAGCAACAGCAGAAGACGGCGGTGGACGAAGCCATGGAGTTGGATGCTGCGGGTCTCGTGTTCCCGACGGTTCCGGCCTTTGGAGACGCGGATGGAGCTGAGGAAGCGACTGCTGGGGCTGTCCGTGGATTCTTTGCTGCGTACACCACAGAGGAGCGCGCTCGTGTTGTGAGTACTTGCGAATCGGACACGTCCTCTGTCATGTACGCGGCCTCGAATGCCACGCAGGAGAACTACGGATGGACGAACGAACAGCAGCAGCAACAGCAGGACGTCTATGGCCAGCAGCAGCAGACCCTGTACCAGAATGGCTACCCTCAGGATCCGAATGGCTACAATGGCACCATGGTGGATGCTTCGTATGGCGCCAATGCATCCTATGCTGACGTAGTCTCTCGCCAGCGTTCTGGCTCCGTAGCGATGGTCCGATCCCACGACACGTTCGACAGTCTGTCCGAAGGCATGGTCGAGTCCATGAGCCGCATACTATCGAAGACGAACGGCGGCCGCACAAACAACGAAGTGCAGCTGGCCTGCTTGATCCAGAAGATCCAGACGCATCTCAAGATCATGGGCCAAGTCAGCGGCGGCATACGTGCCGATTACTACGAGACCGCATCCAAGTTGAAGCAGGTACTGGCCGAGAAGCGAATGCTTGAAGCACATAACCAGGAGCTGCAGGAGCGCATCCAGCAGCTGGACCAGGACCGACAATACTTCCAGATGCATGTGTTGCAGTTTCAGCAGTCACAGTCAGCAATCCTCCAGGACTCGTTTGGCCACCTCTCGCAGAGCGTGGCCGAAGCCAAGCAGGCCACACTTGATCTTGGAGCCCGCATGTCGTACGAGATCGGGGAAGCTTCTCGAAATGGCGGCTCTGGGGCTGTCGCCAGCGGTAATTCGTCCCATTTGGAGGCGAAGGTTGATCGTCTGACACAGGCTGTGCTCGACCAGCGCAACCACGCAGCAGCCGCTGCGGCGTCCACTGTCGCATCAAAGCTGCCTCCTCATCAATCAACCGCTGATGCTTCGGCACCAGTCCCTTTGGGGTGGAAAGGTCCGTCGTTCCTGCTCGTGGGCGGCGGACTGCTCTTCTGGGGCGTCAGCATCGCCAGCGTTTACTTCGGCGCGAAATCCCTCGCGATTGCAGAATTTCAGGAGCAGCAGCCGCAGGTTGTTTCGCCTTCGCTTGTGGCCAGCGATCTGGATATGATTGTCGACCGGATTACGCAACGCCTGCAGCGTGATGGTCACGTAGCGAAGGCGTCTGCTGACGTGGAGCCTCTCATTGTTGATGAAGTGAAGCTTGACGAGATCCTGGACAACTGGAAGGCTCCACTTGAAGAAGAACCGGAGATGACAAGAGAGCTGGAGCAGCAACAGCCTCATATCGAGATGACTGATGAAATTCATGACATTGTGGTCGATGAAATCACTTCGTTTATCGAGACGGAGATGGCTCAACCCGAGCAGGTTGAAGCCGAAGTCGCCGAGCATGAACAAGTGGTGTTTGCCTCAGTGGAAGAGCCAGTCGCAGCTGATTCGGTTGAAGGTTCTGATGACGAGGTGCATGATACCGATCTCGAGCAAGCTGATGCTGTCGCAGCTGAAGAAGAATCTGGTTCAGCTGATGATCTGGTGACAATCGAGCCAAAGGAGACTGACGAAAATGTCATTGCTGGCAAAGTTACAACTGAAACTATTGAGTTGGAGCTGGAAGAGGCTGCCTTTGAAATCCCTGAAGCTACCGAGTTGGAGCTGGAAGAGACTGCCTCTGAAATCCCTGAAGCGAACAGTGACTTTGCTGAATCTGAAACCGTTGCTGCCGAGTCAGCCGAATCAAATGACATCTTCGCCTCGGAGACGATGATTGAGGCCGTCGTGCCTGCAGACTTATCGTTTGCTGATGTCGAAGTAACTGAGTTTGAGACTGAAGCTGCTATCACCAAGGATCAAGAGTCTGTTGCTTCTGAAATTATTGAACCAGTTTCCGAAATGCCCAGCTCAAATGAAGCTGGACCTGAAGACGCTTTTGATGCGGTGATCCCTGTTGAAGAGCTTGATGACCAAGCCGCTACTGGGATTACATCTGAAGATTCACTTTCATCTATTACTTTAGAATCAGTCGATGTTGATGACGTGGTCGAAGAGGCTTCGGTCGATCTCTCCATCACGGAGCGTGAAGACTTGCGCGAAAATGAACAGGTTGATGAAATGGTCGCCCCAATGAATGACCAACCAATCATTGAAGAACTGGATGAAAATGTGGATTATGAAAGCCACGATTCGGACGAACAAGTCGTCGAAGAGCCGGTCGTTGTGGAAGTGATCGTTGACAACAGTGAAGAGGAAGTCACCGCTACTGAAGTTGAATCCGTTGACACCAATGTGGACACTAGACCTAGTGAAGAGACCGTAGTGGATGATGAGAAGGAATCGCTTGACCAGAATAATGAAGAGATGCAGGATGAAGACGAATCAGTTATCGCTGGTGTCATTCTTAACCCGCTCGCCCGATTGGCGGAAGCTCTGAAATCGTCGACTGAATTTGTGTTTGGTTCCCAAGATTCGGTTACTCTCGACGATAATGAAGGCACCGAAGTTGATCATGAATCACTTTATAGTGAAGACAGCAACGCTAGTGATGGCAATGAAGATCCGTTGCCCGAAACAAAAACTTTGGTGAACGGTGATTCTGACATTGTCGAAGAAGAGACGCAAGAGTTTGTTGATGAAGGTGTTCAGGCAGTGGGCGAATTTCTTAATGTTGAATCACTCGAATCCAAATCGGATGAGAAGGAGACCGTTGCTGCCAATGTGGACGAAGATGTTTTTGACGTTGAAGCGATAGCATCCATCGAACCGGAAGTGTACGAATCTGTCGAAAGCAAAGATTCTTCCCACTTGACGGATGAACAAAATGCCGAGACTCTGCACGAAGATACACCTACGAGTGAAGGACATGAATCTTTTGGAAACGACCCGATATTCCAGGACATTGTTCCGCAAGAGCAGGAAATCGCAATCGAAACTGAAGAGCCTGAGATCACCAGTATTATTGATGAAGCAGTCATATACTCTAAAGCTCAAGAACCAGATGTCGAGGAAACTGAAGTTGATAGTGAGGAGGAATCTTTGTCAGCTGACGTGAGTGAAAGTCTGGAATCAGTCCAAGATGAAGTGGCAATTGCTGCTGATGAAGACAACGTCGAACCTCAAACTATTGAGACTGTTGTTGGCGGTGTTGAAGGAGACATTGTCGACATGTCGGAAGTCCCCACGCCATTCCTGTCGTCGGAGGTTGAACCTGACTCTTCGAAGGATGAGGAAGAAACCATTTATTACATCAATCAGGATAATGCGGATGATGAGGAAGAAACCATTTACTACATCAATCAGGATAATGCGGATGAATTCCCGTTCTTAATCGAATCGGTTGAAGGTGAGGCCTCCGAAGGAATTGCTGATGGAAGTCAAGCGTTCGACGAAAAGTCTACGCTTGAGACAGAAGAAATCCCATCTGCTAGCACTTACCAAGAGGCAGAAGAAATCGATGTACCTGAAAGCACGTTCGAGGCTGTTGGGGACGCCATTGGAAGCGTCTTGGTCGATCAACCCTTCGACGACTCTGTGGCTGAATCTACTGCTGAAGGCGTGCTTGAAGCATTGAATGAAAATAGACCAAGCGAACGTCTAGCTGAAGAGCCAGCTGAAGTACTTAGCCTTTCTGAGGTGAATGATGAACATGAGGTTCATAAAGCGGTCGATGTGGATGAGTCTTCTTTTGTTGAGGTGGCAAGTGACGCGGAACACACTGTTCAAGTTGACGGTATTGATGATGCTGGATTCGACGAATATACCGTTTCAGTCGAAATGGATTTAATTGACCACGCTGACGATACCGAAGCTTTGTCCTCTACAACAGAGAAGGTTGACATTGTTGCTGAGAATGAGGCTGAACAACTTGCTGATGTGGCTGAGGATATTGAATCCGACGATGCTGCTGGCGAAGAAGACGTTGCCGTGGTTGCATCCGTCGAAGTTACTGACGATTCTCATGACGAAAACGCTATTTCCAATGGCGACAGTGAACTCAATGTTGTGGAAGCTGAAGTCGATGCCATCGAGGCGGATGTTCTCGCGGGTGATAATGATATTGAAACCATCGGCGTCGAGGTCGTTGCTGATGCTGAAGACGATCGTGAGCTTGTAGCCATTGAACTTGAAGAGCAGGCTGATAACACTGCGGAATCTTCTACTGGAGCTGTAAATGCTCGCGTTGAAGACGTCGCTGAGATTGCTAAGGAGCAAGAAGCTTCGATCACCGTTGAAATGCCACTGGAAGAGTCTACAGAGGACGAGATTGAGGCATCTGCCCATGACGCTGATGACGAAGCTGAGTCAAACGTCGTTGTTGAAGTAGACGCTGATGTGTCTGCCGAAGAAGAACAGGAGAATGCCATGACTGAATCGGAGCCGACAGCAGTGATTGATAAAGCCTTTTCAGAGACTTCAAATACTCTCAATGACGAAGAAGCTGCGACTCAAGGTCAGCAGGAGGACATCGCAGTCGAGACGCCAGAGGAAGACTCTGCTGAAGCATCCGTGATCTCTGAAGAACCAGTAGCGGACATGAAGCCGACTTCGTTCTTCGGCTTCTAAGGTTGAGCACGTAGGCCGCTCCGAGTATATCTTAGATGGGAGAGTGCGTATTTACGTTGCTGTTAGTATACATAGAGAAGGCGGGAGTTTGCTCCTTCAATAGAAATGGTTCATTGACGTTTGGTATATGCGTTTGTATTCGGGATGTCATTCTCTCCTCGTCCCCTCTGCAAGAGGAGTGCCGCGTTCGTGATGATACTGACGGAGAGGCCAACCTGCTTATTTGCCTTCCTTGAGGAGATCCACGCGCTTCTTCCATCTGCCAGCGGAGGGGGGAAGGAATGAGTCACTAGATCTTTCGCGCCTTCAGATACAGGCACTTACTCCATGTACTGGCACTTCTCATACGCGTGGCGCAGCTCACCGCACTTCCACGGCAGGAAGAGCGTCTCCCGCCGGCACTCATTGAGTGGGATCAGCAGACCCGCGCACGTGTCGCGGTAGTGGAGCGGCACCTTGGCGTCCACCATCTCCTGGCGGGACGGGATGCGCGGCGCTACAAGAGCAAGAGGCCGTAGCCACCGAGCGTCAGTCGGTCTGTGCTCCTGCCTCTGCCTCTGCCTCTCACGCCAGCAGAGCCACAGACACGCAGAGCCATGTACCTTCGTAGTGTTCGTCGTGGCCCATGGCGCTTGTTCCTCCAGCAGCTTCCTCTCTCCTACGCCGTTGAGCGGTCCGGCGGTCCACCCCCCTCACTGTCGATATCTCTATCGACAGGGAATACGGTACCTTCATAAGTTTGAAACCCACCCAAACGATATTTGCGAAACCCACTCGGGTCTTCCTGAGCCAAGTTGTGTATCGACCCCACATGATGCAGAGTCGGCAGGAGATGCTGGCGGACGGCGCCGTCGTGGGCGCACAGGTGCGCGTCGTGACGTGCTCGGACGAAGTCTTCGAAGGAAGCGTGTTCACGTTGGATCCCGTGGCCAACTTCCTCATCCTTGGTGCGTCCTTGAGAGTCCAGTGGCAGCCAACATGCACAGCTACCTATCGGTTATAAACGAAAGCTCACTGGACTAATGTGTCTATTGCAGAGGAGATCTCGACCGAGAGTCCGGTCAAGAGCAAGACGCACATCTTCCAGATCGAGTCGCTCAAGAAGATGGAGGTGCGTCAGAATCGCCTGCTGCTGGTTGGAACCGACCCACCTCTGAGTGCGATTGGTTGCCTCCAGGTGCTCAAGAAGGCTCCTGCTGATGCGAACCTGAGTCTGCCGAGCGTGAGCGAAGACGACCTACTGCGCATGGAACAGCGCAACAAAGGCATTGCCGAGCGCGCTCTGGCTTCTATTGGCAAGGACGTCTCGTCGGAAGCCCAGGCGATCTTCGATGCGCTCAACAAGACGTGAGAACCGTGTGGGTCATGCTCACTCGTACACCTCACACTAACTGTTCTCTGTGTCTCATCAGTATGCCTTGCGAGTGGGAGGCCAAGAACATTCGCGTGATGGGCGAGGTCGTGATCGAGCCGCCGTACCAGGCGCAGAACTGCGTCAGCTCCAACACGCAGGTGCTCTCGCGTGTCAAGAAAGTGGTAAGTTGGTCCATTCATTCGACTGGTCTCATGAGCTTCAGGCTCTGATCGCTCATCTGCAGCTTGAAGGCGAGAAGAACAAGTTGAAGAAGGGCAAGAAGTGAATAATGGATCAATGGGTTTCGAGAGCAAGCATCTTAGGGAGATAACACTAGAGTGATCTCGCGCTTGTGCCGACAGGCTACGAGAGCGTCGAGAGCGCCAGCCAGGGGCGATCAAAACGAACCAGCAGCCGTCGCTACGCCACTTGACAAAAAAGGGATCAATCAAAACGGCGGCAATGAACAAGCAGACTCAATATCCTTCATCTATTGCTCCGGAGCAGCGGTGGGCTCGCTTGGTCGTGGGCGTTCTCCGCCTTGTTCTTCCTGTTCTTTCAGCACTTCAGTACTCGCAAGGATAGCGTCTGCGTCTTGTCCTTCGAACTGCTGCGCGTTCTCTTCGTCACTAGTACTGCTATCACTGTCGTAGGCGTAGTCGACGCCATTCTGTTGCAGACGTGAGTACGCAGCCTGTTGCTGACGACGATACTCCTCCAGCTGCAGTCGACGAGCAGCTTCCGGGTCGCGCCATTGCTTGAGCAATCGGTAGCCCACATAGAGCGCCACAAGCGGCACGAAGAGAGCGACCATAAAGAGACCAGACGGATCCGTTCCCTGCTCCTCAAACAACCGCTGCAGTTTCTCCTGCCAGGGCTCTGTGGGCTCTTCAGCCCCTCGCTGACGCGGCACAGAGCCGTCAAAGCACTCAACACCGTCGACGTCATTCTCCGTACCGACTTGGAAGCCCATCTTGTTGCAGAACTCAGCGCCCGACTCGGCGATGGCCGAGAGCGGCGAGCAGATCAAGGCGTTGCCGTAGCACGGCGTCAGCGTCCCAGCGCCATTCGCGCTGTAAAACTCCGAGTGGCATGCATTGAACCTGCCCAAAGCAAAGCTATTAGCTCTTCTGCTTCACCCACAACGCCATGGATCTCAGTCACAAACACACACCATTGATCGCACAGCTGCGGACACACAGTGCGCATTTGCCACGTGCCCACGAACGGATGGCAAGACGAGCACACCATCTCCTGCATGAAGCACCAGTCCGTCCATCAATCACAGACCAACAGCAACAGGTTCACGCACTTAGTCCGATACCTCCGTGATCTTCTGGCACGTAGGATTGAACTGGGCCACCACAGGCTCACGGATCTTCCTGCATGAACAAATCGCGAGTGAGCCAAGCCACCCAAATGCTGCGAACGAGTACGTCCTTCGCACGTACAGACGCAGCGCATGCGCGTGGGAGTCCGAGCAGCACGTGTTCTTCCTGTACTTGCTGCAGACCTCCAGTCCCTTGCTCTGCTCGTTCCATGGTTACAAGTGATGAGACGCAGAGATCCGATCAAACAGAGCTGTTCGCACGTACACGCCGCATGGGCTTCTCTGCCGGGTTGAATTTGAGCGTGCCCACAGAGCGGCAGGTTCCCTCGGTCCTCGTCTCGCGGCCGTTATCTTCAGCGCATTCTGCCTCCAGCAGCAGCAGCGCCACGGCCGCCAGCGCCAACAGCAGACTCCTCTGCAGCATTATCACTTGTCCTGCCGCAAACAACGTGGCACAGTGTGAAAGGCAGGGTCGAATTGGTGTACTCTGCCACACTAATGTAGGGCCACACAATGCGCTCAGGCTTGCTTTGAGATCAGGAAAGCGAAACGAAGGAAGAATGAGCTCCTCGCTGGCTGCGCTGCGCGACATGTTCCCGTCCTGGGACGCGGCCATCCTCTCAGAGCTGCTGGAGGCCAATGCAGGTGACTTGGAGCGCACCGTCGATATGGCGCTGAGCATGGAGGCGCCTCCGCCAGCGCCGGTGCAGACGGAAATGACTCAACCGCCGAGCACAAGAGCTGGTCCCACGCCGCGACGCACGACATCTTCTGCGAGGCGGTCGCGCGTGGAGCTGCCGGACGACTTTCTGCGTCTGCCCACAGACGGTCAAGTGGTCGTGGAGCGAGCGCTCTCGGCGCAGGAACAGCGTGATGCGGAGCTGGCCGCGATGCTGCAGAACGAGATATTCCGCGATCAGCTGTTCGCCGACGAAGAGTTTTCCTCGCACTTCCGAGACCATCGTGGAGTCGGTCCATCCGCTCGCCGCCCAAGCCAAGCGGCTGCGCCCGAGAAGAGCGCGTCCGATATCGCCAGTGAGACGTTCAACGCCATGAGCGAGAAGTTCTCGACCATGAGCGAAGGTGAGCTGCTTTGTATGCTGCTGGACTGGATAGGATGGCTTAGTGAGAGGCTTTGCGTAGTGATGAAAAGGAAGATGCATGAAGTGTATTTGCAGTTCCAGACGCGGACAGACGCGCCATCACGCAAGGATCCACTCAGGTGAGAATTGCATACGTCCTCCTCTAGACGCTGTTGTGACATATTCTACGCAGCCACCGTCCGTTAATGGCAAGAGATGACACGGACGAGGAAGACGGCAACTCTTCACCCTCTCGCGATGTGCGACGCAGACATCAATATGCGGAAGATGACGCTCGAGCATCGACCACGTCGAATCCTGGCGTCACGAGACGAGCGAGTGCGTACACGACCAAGAAGAACGACTGATGCTGCAGGAGAGAACAGAGTGACTATAAAGCCTGGCAGGCAGCAGGCTTTAGAGCTCGCTGCTGTGATTTTAATAGCGAGAGAAATCGATCTGATCAGACCGCTCCCAGCGCCGGTCCTGCGTGTCTGTCTCGTGCTTTGTCTTCTCTTCGTCGTCGCTGTCTTCAAAGTCGTTCAGCAGCTCCTGCTCCGCCGAGAGCTTGGGCTCTTGCTGCTTGGTTTCTTCCTCCTCTCTGCTGTCGTCAGTTGCATTCGGCTGTTCCAGACGACGCATATCCACAGCGCCTTCGCCCTTGAAGTACCCCTGCGCCTGCCACGCCACGAAGCTTGACGTGGGGAACGGACCGTGGACCTGG
The DNA here is from genome assembly GCA_023335875.1 of Elongisporangium prolatum. Lineage (NCBI taxonomy): Eukaryota > Oomycota > Peronosporomycetes > Pythiales > Pythiaceae > Elongisporangium > Elongisporangium prolatum. The sequence goes on along the minus strand of JAADVW010000107.1, from coordinate 19,167 downwards.
CCGTCGGCGCCCTTGTACTCCCACATCACCTCAGGCTTTGGCGGATCCTGCTCTTTGGTCTCTTGGAACGTCACTCTCCGTTCGCTTTCCGCTGACAATGCTCTCCGTTGGGCGAGCAGCTTTTCTTCGGGCACAAAATCCTCCTGGATCTGACTGTACACGTCCACCTCTCCCGAGCGCATGAGGTAGTCGGCCGCCTCCGTCACGCGCTCGAACTGTGCCATGTCCTCTGCTGACTGTGCAGGAGCCTGGCCCTCACTCTGCTTCATCTCTTGGTCCTCGGTCTTCTTGCGCTTGCCGTAACTGCGCTGGCGAGGCTTCTTCTTGGCTCCTGCACGCACCACAACGATCAGCTCCAGCTCCAGGCTCGAGGTAAATGCACAGCTAACGAACCAAGTCGCTGTAGAGCCTGGAGAACGGTCTCACGCGAGCGTAGAAGCGTAGCGAGTGTGCGATTTGCGATCTCCTCCGTCATGGTCTCGTCTTCCTGCTCATCGCGATACTCCTGTTGTTGCTGCATCATCTCACAACTCAGGCTGCCTGCCACTGGCCATTAAAGTCTATTGCAATGCTACGTACCTTGGCTCTCAATGCAGCGCCCATTTGGTCCTCTGAGACGCCGTCCAGCCACGCTTCCTCCTGCACTGCGCGGTCCTCCGTGTTCCAGACAAAGTTCCCGGCCTCATCGAAGTGGCCGTCGTCCTGCTCATCGCTCATATCGAAGCGCGTGAAGCCCTGGCTCTCTCCATCGGCCTGTTGGTGCGAATCCACACGTCGCAGATTATGAGCATGCCGTCCACTCCCAGGCTCCTACAGACAGATCCACACCTGACGCTTGCGCTTCCCATTGCTCTTCATGCCTGAGGGTATGTTATGCATGTGGACGGGTGCGCTAAGACTACCTTCGTGCAACATCCACGCCTGCCAATGATTGTTGGTTGGCAAAATTACATTAAGCGCCAGCCACAAGACGTGCATCATGGTGAGTCGGAGCTGTCTCTTGCTGCTCTGTCTGCAGAGCCATAAGATTCTGTTGCAGCACAATCCGCTGTGTCTGTGTGATGCAGATGTGAGTGCTGATGGTTGTGGTGCTTCTCTTGTGTTGTGAACTACAGGGAAAGGACAAGAAGACACGCAAGTTCGCGACTGTCAAGCGCATGATCAGTCCCAAGGACATGCGCATGTGAGTCTCTCTCTATCTGTTGGACACTGCTTTCGCTGTCAGTCACTGACGCAATGCTGTCTGGCTCTTGTTGCAGCAATGCTGTGCGCAAGAACGCGGCGGCCGTGACCGAGAAGAAGAAGAAAGAGGAGGCGCCCAAGCAAATGTACGTGCCTCATTGCATGGCCTCCGTTCGTCTGGGCCGTACTGACTGTGCTTGCCGCTCTGCAGTGACCAGATCCCGTCCAGCATGTTCTTCAAGTACAACTCGGACCTGGGCCCGCCGTACAACGTGCTCGTGGATACCAACTTCATCAACTTCTCCATCAAGAACAAGCTCGAGGTCGTCTCGGCCATGATGGACTGCCTGTTGGCCAAGTGCATCCCGTGCATCACAGACTGCGTCATGGCCGAACTGGAGAAGCTTGGACACAAGTACCGCGTGGCATTACGATTAGCAAAAGACCCGCGCTTCGAGCGTCTGCCCTGCACACACAAGGGCACGTACGCCGATGACTGCCTGCTGCAGCGCGTGCAGCAGCATCGCTGCTACCTTGTGGCCACGTGCGATCGAGAGCTCAAGCGCCGCATCCGCAAGGTGCCTGGCGTGCCAATCATGTACATTTCCAACCGCAAATACGTCATTGAGCGACTGCCGGAGGCCAATGCCGCCAAAATCAAATAGAGAGCGTCAGGGAGAAGGAACACCGAGAAGCCTTTTTAACCACCACGAATGCATTTATTTTGCTTCTAGTCCCGCTCTTGAAGCGTCGTTTGGTCTCGAAATGGACTCCAATACCAGTCGCAAGAGCGCCTTTGAAGCGAATGCAACCACCCGCAGTCAGTACGTGGAGCAGTATTTGGCCAAGCACCAAGTGCTCGACGTTATCCAAGCAGCGCTCACCAAGCTGGCCTTTGCATACAAGCTCAAGCATGAGCTGCCTGCGAATCCGTATCCGGGACTTCTGGTCCCGTTGCGACAGGTTGAGCAGCTCCAATCAGCTGCCACTGGTAATACAAGAGCTCCGTTCATGCTGGAGCTGGCATCTGAGCCTGACAACCAGCAACGAGGGCCAGAGCTTCAAGTCTCCACGCTCAAAGGTGTGCAGCCTCCCATTTGGGGTCTTCGTTCATCTCTAGAGCGGGTATTCTCACCCGACTCGCTCTCAAGTTCTGTGAGACTACTAGGTAAGCTCTTCCCGTCCTGGACAAAGGACTCGGAGCTTCAGGACGATGGATACGCTGTGACAGTCTTCACAGCACTCGTAGGCAATTGCACGGTACTCCCCGTGGCAGACCACAACGTTCTCAACACTGAACAACACGTGTTTGTGCGAGGAGAGCTGTTGGAGTGCGCCATGGAGCTCTTTGCCAAGCAACTGCTCAAATTTCTACACGAAACGAAGAATCCGAAAGCCGATGTCATCCAACCGCTTGGTGGCAGCGGCATCATCATCAATTCGGCTGGCGCTTTGAGCCAAGCGCTGTATTCTATTGAGGATGCCACCAGCAATCGCAACGCATTTACAAACGCAGTCAAGACTGCATTGGTATCCCACGGCCAATTCCAAAGCACTAGTGTCTTCTGTGTCTCAAAACTGCAACAGCAGCCATTGGTGATCAACGTGGAGAACGCGTTCTTCTTCCACTTTGCAAGCTCCAGCGACGTGAAGCAGCAAAAACGTAAGCCTAATGCGGCTAATCGAGTGACCAGCAACCACTCGTTTCTGGTTGGGAGCCGCATGCAGGAATCTGGCATTCTTCTCTCCAGTCGAGCAGCTACTAGCGTCACTGAGCGACTAGTGCTGAAGAATCCGCTTGGGCAGAGCTCAATAAATAGCCAGACCAAGTCAAAGCCTTTGGCTGGTGAATGTCTCACGTCCATGAGCTCTCCATCCACCACTTCTCCTGTCTACGAATCCACTGAGATGCTGGAAAGCACGCTCTCTTCGTTTCAAGAGCATTTGCCACAGAGATCAACGGAGATAGTACGAGAATGGAGCCATAACTTCACGACTTCGGTCGCCTATGCGCTTCTATGTGTCGTAGCCAGCAACGAAATGCTGCTTCGTGTCTTCCCATGCGTCAGCTCTGAAGCTCAAACGAAATCCATTCTCCGCGCGCAGTTTGCTGTAGTGCGTGAGCGCATGAGCTGTCTCCTCGAGCGAGCGAAGCTAGCGACTGCATCATCGCTGTTCCTTGGAGCTGAAACTCTGATCGAAAGCGCATGGCATTGTGCTCAAGAAGCCGTAGACAACGATGGATGCCCCTCATCGGACTGTGTTGAGCCGTTGAAACACGTAAATGGCCTTTTAATGATCATAGCAAGAGCAGCCGTAGAAGATTTCAAGCAATTGGCAAAGAGTCAAAGCGAGCCAGAGCCGAAGCTCTTCGCAAATTCTCTACCGGAGCATAAGGAAACCCAACTGAAAACACCACACGACAGCGAATTGGTGGACGTGATGCTGCTGTTGGACAAATCGGCGACACAGAAAACGTATCCGCCATGCATTCTAGAAGAAGCCACGTTTGCGCAATGGCTCGTCGATTCCTGTGCGGATATTGCGCTCGAGAATGCCGTCATGCAGCTCGTAGCATTCGGGCTATCCCCGAACGCGTTTGTAGAGGTTTCTGGCTATTTGCGCGTGTTTGCTCTGCGCCAACTGGTCTGGAATCGTTCCCTGGTGACGTCTCCTCTCGACTCCGAGCAGCTCTGTTGGCACGAAAACGACCAGATCTGCTCCATTCCATGGACTTCAGAAGGCGTTCAGCGCTTGTACAGTGCTTCACCGATGCTGCTCCGAATAGTCAGCATTCAAAGACTGGACGAGTGGCACGAGAAGCTGCTGGAACTCCAGATATACCGCGTCAGTGACTACATCCCGTCCAAAAGCTCCTATTCTGTTCAGGCTTTCGTATCGATGCAGCTTTTCCATCCGATTGTCCTCGCAAAGCGAACAATTCCACAGCCACCAGTTCAAATGCATGGAGAACTGGATATCATCGAGCATTTAGTCGTGGAAGGCGCTGGTTTTGATCAAGCATTGCACTTCTTTGCCGATGCTGTGGCAAGCGATCTGCAGCGTATTGCTCGTATGCAATGGTTTGCACCAGTCCGAACGGAGTTGTTAGATCCAAAAGGGGAGCACATTGCGTACGTAGCTGTATTAGAGCACAGGAGAGAGTCCCTCTTAGAAGTCGTTCGGGAGGCGTCAGCTGCACGATGTTTTGTGCAGGTTAGAATCGTGCACTATCTCAAGCAGACTCCATCGGCCGTCGTTTTGGTCCTGAAATCGTACGCGTTCCATCATCGACCAACAGACAATACCACTTCCGTGGCATGTTGTCTATCGGACGTAGTTTGGAATCGACTCCGGCGCTTTGGAGTCTTCCAGTCGCTTGAGAGCGCACGACTTGTACTCTGTGGAGCAAAGACAGCTTCGAAGCCAACCGTTGAGAGGGTCTACTGGGCTTCTTATGCGCAACAGGCCGTAGCCACCAGAGATCTCTTCCTCATGAGCCAATTGGAACTAGTAGTCGATGGATCGTACACGCAGAGTGATCAGATCCAGCTTCAGCGGCTTGTGAACCATTCAAGTATCGTGGATCTGTACAATCTGGTAAGTCACGAACGTGGTTCTCTCCTCGCGTATCGCTCGCTTACCGCCTCTCGTAGGAATCAGCTGCTCGATGGCTTTTGTACCAAATCCAGGAAGACAATCGACTGGATGAAACAACTCCACGTTTGGCTACCAGTGAAGCTATGATAACTCTGGCCACTCCAAGAACTCTCATGTACGCAACCTTTATACGCGGCCTTGTGGCTTCAGCACAAGAGTTGATCCCACGCATTAACAATGCAATGAGGTACGTGCACTCCACCGAGGTGGCCAACATCCAGGAAGCCCTGGAGTATATGCTTCCGAATGGGAAGGAGAAGCTTCACCGGCCAGAGCAGCTATGGGTGCCCGAGCTTCGCAGGCTGTGGCTGCTGTTCGTGTACGTGCGTTTCTCATACCAGCGCGACTTCTACGCCAATTACACCAGCGATGCCGAAGAGATTTAAGCCCAGAACAACAGACGGCCGCAGTGCTTTGTGGATTGCGTTACTCTACTCGTCGTCCAAATGTGAGTCTTCCATCTGCTCGTCCTCGTCCTCGTGGATCGTGTGACTCGCAGCCATTGCTGCCGTCTCATGACGCTCTTTGACGTCCTTGAACTGACAGAGCACCTGACAAAACACAAGACGTCTCGTTGAGCCCACAGTAGTGACACAGACAGACACGAACGCACCGGATAAATTAGCTCAAAGGCTTCGTGCAGTTCGCGCGGGTCTTTGGTGCCAGTGAACACCACTTTGCCACTCACGAACACCAAAATGTTCACTTGCGGACTCTCAAGGCGGTAGATGAGTGCAGGATACAGCTCTGGCTCGTACTATGGCCATAGCAAGTGCGTCAATCCGTCTGTCCATGCATCAGGCCAGAGACTGCGTACCGTGCAGCAGTCGCTGTGGGCGAACGCGAGCTCCTCCACGAGCACGCAGAAGCCGAGCGAGCACGTCCCGACGACGTTCTGGATCTTGAAGTCGATGAGGTTCACGCCCGGGAAGTCCATCTTCTGGATGATCTGCGTGAACTTGCGCGCCGCCGTCTTGATAGCTTCCTCGGTCTCGCCGCCTGTACAGACCAGCTTGCCGTTGGAGAAGAGCATGGCGGTGGCTGTAGGATGCGACAGCTTCATCAAGATGCAGTTCTTCTTGGGTACGAGCTCAGCGCGGCGAGAAGACTTGGTGTAGAGTGACGCCAGGTCGAAGCGCATGCCCAGGTTCGCCGAGCAAACGTAGTTTCTGCAGTCAATAGAGAGACCCTTAGAACGTGACAAACATGAGTGTGACCGCAATGCAAAGAGCTACAAGATGATGCTAATCGTGTCTGCTGAAGAGGCTTTGATCGAGACGTACGTGATGCGGAAAGCTGGCGGGTTGCCAGTATCAGGTGATGATGTCGCCTCCATTGTCGGTCTGTTGGCTAAATAATGTGGGTCGCTACTGCATGGTGCCTTCTAAATCCGAAACGTACTAAGTACGGCGGTGTCTAGGTTCGGCCAGTATTCGTTAAGTTCGTTTGAAGATGCAGCAATCGGACCGCATGCACCAGCTCTGGATCCAGCAGACTGCCGCTCGTCTGCTGCTTGTGCTGGCTGCTTAACGGCTCCACGAAGCTTTGGATCTTCTGCTCGAAATCTGCTTGGATCTGCGCCAAGCGGTGCTGCAGTCTTCTGTGCTCCGCAATCGCCAGTCGCTCCATCTCGCAGCGCACGTCTCGACTCTCGATATGCGGCGCTGCTTGGGCCACGGGGCGGCGTCCTTGTAGCCTTTCTCGCATGAGTTGCGACCGCTTCTGGTTACGAGCCAGCACAGTATCACGCAGCTTGGCTTTGCGTGCCTGCTCTTGCTGCAGAAGCTCCTGTCGTGCTTTCTCTAACGCCCCGCGTCGCCTTTGCGCGTGCTGGCGATACGCACGACGCACGGTGGAAGCCGCGCGCACGAGCTGGAGCTGGCGCAAGGATTGCTCTCGGATCTGCAGTCGCAGCGTTTCCTTGGTCTCGATGGCCTTGAGCCGAAGCAGCAGCGTCTTCTCGCCCTCGGCCTTGAGTCTCGCTGCAGTCAACAGCGCCATGATCTGAGCTCCAGCACTCGGAGCGCACGAGCAGGAACGACGCACCTTTCTCTGCGAGGTCCTTGGCCAGCGCTTCGGTCGAGCTCCAGTTCACGCTGAACGAGCCTTGGGTCTCTCGCTCCTCTGTCGCTGTTCTCTGCTCCGCACGCCGCAGCCGCAGCTCAATGGAGCCGAGGCCGTCATTCAGGGACGAGAGAAACGCGATGCTGTCGGTTTCGACCACATTCAGGTCCTGCGCATTGAGTTCCAGAGAGCTACGGCCGATCAAGTCGATCCGCTGGCCGCCTCTGGGCGTCGTGCTGCCAGCTCGGAGCAGGAAGAGAAGACACTCGACCGCCACGCCAGACGCGTTCTCTACTACACAGAACGGCTCTGCCTCAATGGAGCTCTTGTCCTGAGGCCACTTGATGAACATGGTCTTGTAGCCTCTGCACTCCACAGCTTCGCTATCCAGTGAGCCGTACGCCAGACGCTCCTGTGAGCCCACACGTAGCACCGCCAACACGCCGTCGTGCTCGCTCCGAGCTCTGGCGCTCAGCCACGCACTCGCAGTGCCCAGCGCCACGAGCAGCTCCATGACAACGCGATTGCGAATGGCTTTTTACATCGTCACGATTCCATTATTAAAATGATACAAAAATAGTCCCGAGTTGGACACGACAGACACCATATAATCCGCACTCCGGTCCGTTACGACGTCATGGTGCGCTCGCGGCCGTGCTTGATGCAGTACCCGTTCTTCTGTACCCACTTCTCGCATCCGTCCTCCTTGCACTTGATGCCGCCGCCGTGGCCGCGACACAGGCCCTTGGACTGACTGCTCTTGGGGCAGTCCGGGTGCTTGCACCGTGCGCCGCCACCGTGGGCCTTGCACAGACCGCGGGATTGCGCTGTCTTCTCGCAGTCACCAAACGAGCAAGGAGTCCCGCCGCCGTGCGCGATGCACTTGCGGTTCGCCTGTGCGCTCTTGTTGCAGTTCGGGTGCGAGCAGCGCTTGCCACCGCCGTGTGTGCGACACAGACCGCGCGAGCGAGCAATGTTGTTGCAGTTGGCGTACCGACAGACGCGGCCGCTGCGTGCGTTGGCCAGCAGTGCGCCGCTCTGCTCGGCGCTTGAGCTCAGCAGCATCATGCCATCCTTGCCGGCGTCCTCGTCTTCAGACGACAGATTCAGGCTCTCAGCGCCGTCGAACGACGTGCGGCTCAGCGTTCTTCGTTCGTGCAAATAGGAGACGCCGGGTAATGATTGCGAATAGTGCGGGGCCGGGGACGACGCGCCACGGTGGTGGGGCGACGCCAGAGACGAAGACGACAGGCTGCGGAAGCTGGTCAGTGTGGGCGTGGGCGGCGGTCCGTCTCCGACCGATGTGTTGTTCGAGATATCAGACGATGACCGCAGAGAAAGCGGCGGCGGACGCGGCGCGGCGATGCCCATCTTGAGCGGACCAGGCGAGCCCAGGCGGAACGAGTTGAGCGAGGGGAGACGCGGACTACTCTCGACCGAGTTACTGATCGAGACGTGGAGACCAAACGGGTTGGGTGGCTTGGACGAGCCAAAGCCCGCCAGCGTTGATTTGGCCGGAGCCGAGAGCGCCATGCCGGCAAAGGGAGAGATCGGCGGCACGGTCGGCGGCGTCTTGAGCGCGTTGGGGAACTGGTGCGCGTTTGAGCTCGACTCCGAGTAAGTGAAGGCGTGGTTAAACAGGCGGGGCCGCGTCTCGGCTGCTTGAGGCCGCGGAAGCGAGTGGTGGTTGTGGCTGTGCGCAAAGCCGACGCCAAGGCGCATTTCCTCACGCTGGTATTGCAGCTGCTGCTCTAGCTGCGCTTGTTCCTCAAGTTCTTCGCGCGTGGGGCCGAAGCCGTCGTCGTTGCTTGAGTTCATGGGTTCGTCCTTGACCATGGAGCTGAACGCCCGCAGAGCATGCGGCTCCGTGAGTTCACGCACGCGTTTCTTAGAGTCCACAAGCACAAACTTGGGCGCCGGTGCATGGTGATGGTGGTGATCAGCGCCACCATCGGTAGTCATATCATGGCGAGTGTTCATGGGTGGCGGGCCAGCGAGGACGTGGTCGCGCGGTCGAATCCATTCCATGAGGCGAGTCCTCTCTTGCGTCGGGGAGACTGTGGAGACGGCTGGGGGAGAGGAGGAGGAGAGGAGCAAACTTTCACAGACGTGAACGCAAACACCAGCTCGGCAGGCAGCAAAAGAAAGAATGGGTCGCACCAGCAAAACCCCATCCGATGGGCTGAAACATCAGAACTGTCACGTTTTTCACACCAAAACCAAGCCATAAAACCCGGAAAACCCCATTCGTCCGCTCAATAAAACCCACACCGTGGGGCCATCTGGGAGTTCACCTGAGACGCTCCGCATGGCTTTTTAACCCAACCAAAGACAGTAAGGGTTAGGGAATTGTGAAGGAGCAGTGAGACACGTCTAGACACGGGGAAAGGGGAAAAAGAGTTGCCAAATGAAGGACAAGAAGCGTCCACAAACCACAAATCAATGTCCGGCGACAAGTGTATTGTGTGAGTTGGAACAAAGCCAAACGTAAAAGGCGGGAAAAGAGGTACAACACCAAGTTTAACAAAACTGTATTTGATCAAAGCAAACTCACAGATGCTTATCACTCTGAAGAAAGACAGGTTGCGTAAACACGTTTGCTCTTATCAGACGCAAGAGAAGGGTGCAAGGGATCTCATGCAAATTCGAATTGCATTCATACAGTACTGTACGCTTTTGCTGTGATGAGGCGGAAGTTGATTTTTTTCTCATGTGAAAGAACCCAACAACAGAGACAGGAGAAGAGAGGATACGTCCCGGCCTATGAAACCTCCGATGCGCAAAAAGAAAGGCGATTGATCACACGGTCATTTTTTACCCGGATCCAGCCGCGGTACAAAGCAGGAGCGGTTGCTCTGCCAAGTGGATCAGTCGGTCCAACTGTGTGAGTCCAGTGCATGACACTTGATGGTTGCAACTTGAAGGGGTCGAAAAGCTGCAGAAAAGAGATTGGCAAGCAGAGGAAGAGAAGCGACAGTTTGCCAGCGACAGGTCGTGAAGCCCGGCTCCTGCACCCATAAAGTGCACAAAGGGATCCATGACTTTTAGCTTGAAAGGCTGTAGCTTTTCCTTGTTTCAACTCAAGTCTTCCGAGCCTAAACACTTCTTGATTTCGATATCTAGATCGATATTGCTGTTTTCTATTCATAGACGAGCGGTATCTACACGTATACAGCCATGATTATCTATCTCTTTTTGGTAAGAGAGAAAAGGCGCCTGCGATGTGCTCTGGTCCCATCCTCCCTTCACCATCTACAAATGCACGATCTTTCAAGACCACAACAAATCAATGCACATGCGGCAAATGAGGAGGAGTGTGCTGAAATAGATTGCGTCATATCAGAACCCCACACAAAAAGAGACCTTAGCCGATAGGGGGCGTATTACACAAAGATTCATTACATGTATGTATTGCTTCTAAACCTTATGTTGTTGCCTATCACGCGTTTCTTTTTATTTCAGAACCCCAATTGGAATTCGTGCAAGGAAATGTGGGCGGAACTCGAACTGAGATGTGGCAATGTGAAAGCAAATCAAAATAAATCTCGAGGAGGAAACAGACGGAGGAGGAGGAGGGGAGGATATAGAATAGTAATAGGGCTAGGTGCAAGTCAGCAAAAGTCTGATCGCACATTTTCTAGGAATCACCCTCATCGCCCAGCCCATAACGCAAGCATCAAATTAGCTTTTGCAGCTGTTTTAAAGCTAATTCTGAGTTTAGAAAGCTAAAAAGTACCACGTCAATGACACCGTTCGTTCCCAGTCAGACGTGCACAGTGGCATTCGTTGGGCTTTCCTGGTGCAAGGCGAGTCTAAGGAGTGACAGTGGGCCGAACCAGCCCTGAGTTCTTGCTGCAGCTGAATTGGTGAATGACTGCGACTGTCCCCTCCTCCCCCTGTCGCATGCGGATCCTCCTCCGCGGTATACTGTTCACTGTGGGCGGGAGCCAAGATAACGGCCGCCTGTGACAGCGCAGCTGTGAAATGGTGAATCGGGAAAGTACGATTTGCACCTAGGATAGCGCACTTTACGAGGTAAAGTACGGTTTGGTCAAGTCTGATGCGACAGAAGCGAACTTAACAGCTTCATCTACAGATGTAGCCATCTTGTCATTGCAGCATGCTCTTGTCATCGCGCTCGACCGTCACAGACGACGACCCACAGTACGAGTGCAGCTTTTCCAGCCGGTGCTGCTGTCGCTGGCGACGTAAAGCCATCTCTTCCTTGCAGGAATCGGCTAGAACCGCATAGAGCGACCACAAGGTCGTCTGCTGCTTGCTCTTGTCGCCCTTGGCGTCTGCGTACTGCTCCAGAAGCTCGATCTCCCGGTCCTGCGTCGCTGCTCGCGCTTTCTCCAGCGTTGCCATCTGCTTCTCCAACTCGGCGCATCGTTCTGTGAGCTGTGCAATCTAATACAGCAGCAGGAGTCAGTGCTTCATCACACAGAGAATCGTCAGCGCGAACACTCACAATCTGGCCTTTGCGAGTACGTTCCGAGTCCAATTCCGAGCGAAGGCGCTGAGACGACTCCGTGCGTAGCTTTTGCACATGTCGGATCTCCTGGTGCAGCTCTTCGAGTTTGGCTTCGTAGCTCTCCTTCATGGCTTTCATCTCCTTCGCTAGAGCCGCGGCGAACGTCTCCTGCTCCTCAGCGGTTGGCGATCCGTCACTACCAGTGGCATCAGTAGAAGACGCAGTCGATCTGCTGGACGAGCCAGACAGCAGTGCCTCTGCGATGGGCACCGTGTTCCGGCCGGATGCCACAGCGTCTGAGAACGGACTGGTCGACTGCTGCGAGACCTTCAGATGAGGCAGACTCAGCTCGTCCAGACGATTGCGCATATGCACCAACTGCCAATCGGCATCGTCGGTCTGTCGCTGCAGACTCGTCCATGCTTCGTGCATCTGCCGCCATTGGCCTGCGTGCTGGTGCTGGTGCCGCCGCAGGAACTCTTCCAAGGAGCCGTCTTTGCTTTGTGAAGCGATCTCTATCGGAACGATCGTCAGCAGCTCCATCTGAAGCCGCAAGCGCTGCGTCAATAGTGTGATGACCTGCCTCACAAGCTTCCTTTCCTCAGCCACTTGGGAAGCATGAGCGCGTGAGGATGCGTCGTGGTTCTTTTGTAGCTGCTTGCGCTCGGCTGTCAGCTCTGCTCGCTGCTTCTTCAGCGCCCTACACAGCAGATCTCCAGCTTCAGACTGTAGGTTCAAGCCATCTACAAGACGCGCAACAACGTACTTTTGCTCCTCAGCCAGACGAACTGTCAGCTGAGCATGCGAGTCTCTGCCTCGACTGCTGCCAGTGTCGCTCTCGGCCAGTCGCTCTTTCAACGATGCGATCTTCTGCTTGGCTCGCTGGAGCTCGACTCGCGTCTCTGACAATGCAGCTGAAGGACGAAGCGTGGCAGTCTCAAGAGCGTGGAACTTCTGGACCAACGCATCTCGCTCTTCCGTCAGAATCGCTAACGCACTGCGTAGCTCACTGGCCGCTCTCTCGCTGGACTCGGCCACTGATCGAAACGCACTCACGTCTTTCTCCATCGCCCCTTTCCATGTTGCATCCGCCTGAGACTGGTCCGCATGTAGCTGCTGATCTGCCTTCACAGCAGCCAACTGCTCACGCAGCGACCCCAGCTCACGCTCCATTGTCGCCTTCTCACTCATCCAGCAGGAGCCTTCGGAGTCGTGGTGGGCTCGGATTTGCACCAATTTCCCGCTCAAGGCGTCGATTTGAGCCACAAGTTGCTGCTTCTGAGCCTCAAACTCGCTGGCTGCCTGTTCTCGTTGCCGTTTGCGCTCTGCAATGCACAGATTCGCGGTTTCCAGCTCGTCCGCGACCGTTTTTGCCTGGCGAATCGCGTGGGTGGCTTTCTCTCGCTCGGTCAAGATGGCGGTTTGATGCTGGTCTCGTAACAGCTCCATTTTCTGCTGCTCCGACACCAATGCATGCTCCAAGGCGGACACTTTCTGATGCCAGGAGCTGTCTTCCTGGTGTCGCCGTCGCTGGAGCTCCTCATCGTCCACTGGTATCGAGCGACTGAGCTTGGACTCGAGTAGCTGCAGCTGATTCTCCTGGTGCAGCACCAATTTCACGTGTCGCTCCAGCTCCTCGGTGCCCGCTTTTACCTGCTGCTCGCTCTGCTGTAAGCGCCTCTCGACCTGCTCGTGACCTGCGATCGCGGCATCAAGACGCCGAGACAGATCGCTGTTCCGAAGTGCGCTCGCATCCAGCTCGGCCTTGAGCTTTAGCACGAGCTCACGCGCTTGACGCTGCTCAATTGTCAAGTTCACTATGTCGGCAGCCATGTTGCGAAGTCTCTGGTCCGCCTTCTTGCGATCGATCTCGAGTTGAGCGACTTGGTTGTTTGCATTGCTCAGCTGTGCAGTCAAGAGTGTGCTTTGTTCCTTGGCCAGCAGCTGTATCTTGCTCTGAAGCTCCTCTTCTCTTCGCTTCAGAAGATACTCGATCTCCACTTTGTCTCGTCGGAGCTGCTGCTTTTCCTGGAGCGCGGACTTCTCCAGCGACTCGTATCGAGATGCAGAGAGCGCCATAGCGTGCTCAAGCTTTTCGATCTGCATCGCGAACTGAGATCTCTAGTGTTTCCACCACAGAACTGTCAGCTCATGTCGATGCAGACAGAGCAAGACAACTGCACGTACCTGTGTCTCCATGGCCACTGTAGTACTGGCAGCCAAATCGGTCGATTGCTTGAGCAGGTCGCTCACTTGCTGTCTCAGCGTTTCTGATTCGTCTTTTACCGATCTCAGCTATTCACAGGAGGAACATTAGAATTTCCTGGTGCAACGCTAGCTGGCAACCAGAACTCACCTCGTAGTCGAGCGCTTGCTTCTCGCTTGTGACAACATTGACTGTTGTCTGAAGCGAGTTCAGCTCTTTCTTTAGATGTTCAAGCCTGTGTGCTTGCTCCAGTCTCCTTCTCGATTCCTCAGGTCCAGAAGACCGAGCAGAGGCTGCGGTAGCGTCGCCGAGAGAATCATGATGCTGTTGCTGCCCAAGCTCAACTGCGATCCGCCAGTTGTCCTGCAGCTGAGTCCATCTAGCCATACCGTCTATCTTCTTGCTAGTCGCTTTGGCCAGAGCGTCTTTGAAGAGCGTGAGCTGTTCGTTCAGACCATCAATCTGCTTGTCCTTGTCGTGCAAAGCCTGTAGCAGGACACTTTTCTCAGTGATCAGCGCCAGAATCGTGGTTTTGAAAGCCTGCACAACGCTTGCAATGTCAGCTGCATACTTTCCATGAACAAACAACAAGGCTTCAGACGCACCTCTGTCCGCTGGAGAACATTGAGGAACGCAGTTAGGTACGGAGACCCGAGGCTTGTTCCGCAGCCGTTGACCTCTGCGTCTGGAGGTTTCTTGTGCTCTGCATAGCTCGATCGATCGACGGCCGGATCTCTTTTACTTTGGTGTGTCTCGTGCTCCAGAGCAACGTACAGCTGCATGAGTTTCAGTAGACTGTCGCCCAGAAGGGACTCAAGCTTGGTCTTGCTGACTGCCAGCTGATCAATAGAAGCACGAGTGAAATCCACAGACCATCGTAGTCACAGCGTCGGCATTCGTCACCTGTGTGGGGTCGGAAGAGTAGTTGTATCGCTGGAGCTGCGCCTGGATCGAGTCCCGAGAGCTGTTGCTGTAGTTGTTGCTATGGCTTTCTCGCATGCTCTGAACGTTCTTGATGTGGCTGTGCTGCTGTTGGTGGTGGCTTGAATTTCTCTCGCGCGTCAACAGACTCACGTGGGCGATGTCGTGCTTGAGCTGGCGGATGTAGGCAGCTTCTCGTTTTACCTGGGACGTCAACTCGGACTCCTCCACGTTGTCGTCAGTCTCTGGACACGCAGGACTGGACGCTGAGAGAGATGCAACGCTTAGACGCAATGCATTGTGGAATTGCAGCGTTTCGCCACTTACTATCGTCAGAGAAGCAAGGCGTGGGCTTGGGAAACGCTATCGCGGGTACTGGCTGCGGCGCGACTCCGTGGTATTGCATTCGAGCGCTGTCTCTGGCTGTACTCGGCCGCTGTTTCGGTGCTGGGGCTTCAAGACTCGGCCTCCGCACTCCACCACTCTGGGGACTGGAAACAAACGCATTAGTAATCAAATCCGAGACGTAAATCAGCAGGAAACAGGTCCACCAACCGATTCTGAAGCGCCGTAAAGCGCTGCTGCTGGTTCTGACTGGGCTGGTTGCCTGTTCGCGGAGGCTTGGATCCTGATATGTTCTCTCCATTCACATGCAGAACCATATCCTCACTTTGCGCACTCGTGGGCGGTGTGAACAGCGTGCCGGTGGACGGAGCTCTACGTTGTCAAACGATAGGTGAGCAAGTGTAATGTGTTCAAGGCCGAGCCAAGACTCGACTCACTTGGACCGCTCATTGAGGAACATGACACTGGGCGACACATGCCGAGAGGTCTGGGGCCGTCCATACAAGTCCATGGCTTTGCTTCCTATCTATCCAGTCGTAAACATGACAATGAGCGAGAGAGATCGACCAAGAACGCGAACTAAAATAGAGCAAGCGAAACGATTCACTCGAACCCGCTACGTTTGCAGGCACTTTTGACTCGTGCGTGGTCGCGTCCATGGAGCCTGCGTGTACGTTGTTGGTCGCGCAGAAGCTGAAGCCTGGCTGATTTGGACTGACGAATCCTTGATCTCCGCAGCTCGAAATGTAGGGCTGGCTATCGAAATGCGATCGTTACCTGCGATCTTGCGTGACTCTAGCCTTGTTCCTACATGCACAGGTCGCACGCATTGCGCTCCAGGTTTTCCTGTGCGGGCATCAGTGGTTTCTCTATCTATTTAGCTTCACAACGCTACTTTTGTTCGTCTACAAAGGTCGTAATGCTGCTTCCAGGACCAGAATTGTGCCTTGACTATTCATACTCCCTTTGATGTATTGCTTGAATCAGGCGCGAGGCTTCCGTATCCGTCTGCAAGCGGTGCCTATGGATGGGAGATTGCCTTCCTCGTCCTCTTGCTGATCGTGGAGAACACGCGCCTCTTCCATGGTACTGCTTCTAGGCTCCATGGTCTGAGCGTACTGAGAAAGCTAATGCTTCTGGTACAGCCTCCAAGGGCAACAAGACCACACAGCTTGCCCCTCTATTCCTCTCGCTTCTGCTCGCGCTTCCTGTGCTCATCTGCCACGTCTTCTACCTGCAGCTCCAGACCTATGTGTACGAAACCCTTTGGCTAGGTCTTAAACCAGTCCCCATTCGCTCACTTTCAATCTGTGTCCCTAGTCTGCGGCTTGACCAGATCCTCAACGGCTTGGCCATCGCGTTTGTCTGCATCGAGATCTTCCTCTCGTTGCTCACGCTGCTGCTGCTGCTGGAAAGACAGCGGCTCTCATAACGAAAGAAGATGTAGTTCCATCGCTAGTGAACTATATGCTTCAATACAAAGCATCTTTGAAAGACCAGCTTCCCAGTTTGGACTTCTATCTATCTATATTCGTACTCTGTCACCAGACGATTCACTGTATTGCAGATACTGACGAGATGGACAGGACGTATTCGACATATAGCGCGATCGCAAAGGCCAAGCCGCTGTTTGAACTGGACAACGATGTGGTCGAGCTCACGGCCACACGTCACGCTGTATCGCCCACTCGATCTCGGCAGAGCAACCGAGACCCATTGCCGAATGTCCAGCTTAAACCAATCGACATTCCTTTCGATCTTGAATCGATCGTAAAGTCGGACTGTGGCAGACACACGCCAGACAAACCCAGCCTTGTAGTATCAGTCGCTCGTCATCCAAACGCAGCGATCTGGACCGATACAGAGTTGTCTGATGACCAAGATTTTGATAGAGAGGCCCTGAGATTAGCAACGCACCGCTATACTGACACACAAGCGAGTAATCTAAAACCATTGAGACTCAAAGCGAGGTATGTTGTGGACAATGAAATATGCATTCTTAATGACAACCATCTGAACCCACAGGCAGTATTCAAATCGAGATACTACGACTGTTCGTTGCTGCTACTAGTTTGTCAATCTTGGATGGCTTTATAATCACAGGAGGCTATGCTGTCTAGACCAGTGGGCTTTCTCCACTGCGCCTAGTTCGCGTAGAGCAGAAGTACCGGTATGGCGCGTTCATCCCCTCCTCTACAGTCTTTGGTCTCATATCTATTGGTTCATCAGGTTGCGGACTCCAGACGAGACGATCCAACAAGCTGCGGAACGACGGCGACTCAAATCAGAGGTTTCGTGATCAAGTCTAGCATTTGTCGTGTTTTCTCACGTGGTTCTGTTGCACCAGCTCACAGAATTGCGCATTTCTCGTGAGAAGAAAGAGACCGTCTTGAAAACGCTTGAGCAAGCCAAGGTACAGTACACACTTGCACTTGAACCTGATCACGATTTGATAGTTGCCGACCTGTTTCTGTAGCTCCATCGCAATGTTTCTACGGTATTTCCTCACTTTCCATCCTGAATTCCAGTGTCTACTTTTCTTCATGTAATTCCATCACAAACAAGACTCGCTATGGGCGTATTGCGTCTATAATACCGAATATCATGGGGGAACAAGCTCGAAAGCGAACAATTTGGTTTCGAAACTCTGGAACTAAATAATTGGGAATGGACTGCGATGGTCCATTGGTTTCGAGCTGAAACGCAACCCACTCTTCCTTCGAGTGGGAACACAGAAGCAGGTCGCCATCCTGGCCAGATCAGTTGGATGGCGCTGCATTAGAGACGGATCCGCTTGAGAAAGAGAACAAGCTTCTGGATTCGTGTCTGAGCTGCTGCTGCTCGAGTCACCACCAAGCGAAGCGTGTCCACAGTCTACAGCAAAACAACAGACGCCATGATGAATGTCACAGAGAGAGAGAAGGAACTGAGCTTTGAACATACCATGGTCTGAGGTCTCCCAATCTCGGCGAGTATGTAAGTCGTGGCTGCCGAGCGGATCTGCTGAACAGTGTTGTACAGCCGTTCCAATTCCTTGACCACGTCGGCCGCCAATGGGACTAACGAGGCGTTCGCTAGACATCCTTCAACGCCTTCAACAAAGCACTCAATGTCGTTCAACTGGTTCACCAGGAGCGCATGTCTGGGGGCCAGATGCGCTCTTCGTGAAGCAGCATTCACAGGTGCAACCATTGCTTGAGACGACGCTGCCGCCATGGACTGTACAGACTCTCTGCGACTACTGGAAGCCATCGTCATCTCTCTGTTCTGGTACGAGTTCGCGTAGGGCGATGGCTCTCCGCCAAAGCGGAAGAATACTCCGGAGTCTGTCTTCTTGGAGACATCGACCTCAGGTCTCCTGTTGGGATCCATAGATTGTGCTGCTTGGCAACAGAGACAGACAGCATTGTCAGTTCAGAAGAGAGCCAAGGTCCAAATAATGGCCGCTGTTCCCATACCTCTGGCTGGTGTCGTTGTCTTGGTCGTGTCTGTTTCCTGGACGACAGGACGACCTTCGGACAACCGCGCGTCTGGCTTCTTCCGAGACTCGGCAGGGTACGTCCGCCGACCAGAGTACATGGACGAGTAGTCCTGCGCGTCCAGTAGCGACGCCTCGCTGTCCGTGCGCGAGAGGAAGCTCTTGGTGATGCGGGCGTCCAGTCGGTCTTTCGCTGATCCGCGTCGCTCACGCTCGAGACCGGGCATCTCGGAGCTATACGAGGCGTCAAACGGCCTCTCGTTCTCCACGTGTGGGTCTGCAGCAAGCCAAAGACGTCCAGTAAGCACCACAAAAGTCACCTGTCAATACAATAATCGTCACGTACGCGATTCACATCGCTCCAAGATGTGTGAGTCCACGCGGTTGTCAGCAGTCACGCCAAGGTCCTTGGGCGCCGAGTAGCCTCGCGCGTGCTTGGACTTGTTGACTGTGGACAGCATGCGCTGCGAGAACGTGCGTTGCAGCGACGACGAGCGGCTTGTGTCCGCAGGCTTGCGCCAGTAGCTGGCTGGCTGCATGGCGCCTCGCTGGCGCGCCTCGATCTCCAGATCGATGTCTCGCTCCATGACGTCGTCGGCCGACACGTTGACCACGAAGTCTCCGCCACGGCGAAGAGGGATCATCTTCTCCCACCAGCTCTCGCTTTCGGGAATGACAAGATGACGACGAACGGCAACGCAAAAAATCGGTCGCAGGAATTTTGACCAATCAGGGAGCGTTAAATGGCCGGACTGGCCAATCAGACACACGCCCATCACAACTTGCCTGTCTGGTTATGGTGACTCGCGCAAACCGAATGGTTCGGGTTTAAGAGAG